>CAEGAF010135767.1:0-45147 GCA_903067075.1 Micropoecilia bifurca | reverse complement strand
TGCTAGACCTGTTGTGGCTCAATATTGGTCCATATATAAGGCGCACCGGGTTATAAGGCGCACTGTCGGCTTTTGAGGAAATTTAAGGTTTTTAGGTGCGCCTTATAGTGCGGAAAATACGGTAAGCGTTCCTTTTCGATAGTTGACCTAAAAAAAAAGCAGCTTGAAACATCCCTTTTATTATGGCTGTGGTGAATTTATTCTGAGCTTACACATGCTTTCAAATTGCCTAGTGAAATATGTATAAAACATAACACCAGGCGGATGTAGCATGATTTATTAGAAAGGGACATTTGCACAGATCCTGAAACCCTGGAAACCTTCCCAAAGTAAGCGCGTCACAAGGAATAATGACCGTTTTGTGCACGCTCTACCAAGCAGCAGATGTGAAGTCTGAACGAGAATTGTGTGTCCATTTGTGCAAATGGATGTGATTGTCTAGTGTGTGTGAAGTGTTTGTGATAGTGCAACATCAGTGCGGTGCAGGAATGTCTTTTTTTTTTTTTTTTTTTTTGCTAACCACAGGCTGAACTATGACTTGCAACCAAATCACCCAGAAAGTGGGAAAAAGAAAAAAAAAAGCTCTGGAGGGGAAAGAAGATCATAATAAAAACTGTGTCTTGTTTGGTTTGTCATAGAAATGACAAGCTGGCATACGGCTTGTGCAGAAACAGCAACTGTTAAACATGGTCTTCACCTGGGAAGTCTATAAAAAAAAGATAGCAAAAAAAGTGAAGGAATTCAAAATCACCCAAAACACGTCAATCTTTTGCAAAGCTTAGCATAAATGAGCATCACAAGATCACGCATTTTCCTTTATCAAATACTGTGATAAAAATCAGGGAAATTAGGTTTGAAACATTTGCCAGGAAATGTGTGTGTATCTTGTTGGCTTTTTTTGGAAACTTTGGAAGCAACATGTTTTTAATGCTGAAAAAAGAAATGCAGCACAATAATCAAAACGTGATGTCTTAGAGAAGTTGACTTCGACTCCAGAAAACCAAAAATAACCACAACCTACTTACTCACAAGCCAAACACAGTATTTTTTCAAATAGCAACAAATGTGGGCACACAGTAGTGTTTGCAGTTAAAGGGTAGCTCAGTTCAGGCTCATCTTAAAGTAAGCATTTCTTTTTTTTTTACCTAATGGACTTCTTTTTGTGATCGTCTCCTCAGAGTAAACATTGCACCACATGAATAAACATACTACATCCAGAACACAAAAAGGAAGAACTTTTTATTTGGAGCAGTTCTTTGGCGATGAAAAGCAATATAAATTCATTCCGCTGTGATGGAGGCAAAGTTTCACTTTGGTCAAAACCACCAGGGCATTTAATTTGTCTCCATTTCCAAAACAAAATGAGCAGCACCCAGAAGACACCCAGTGCTGAAGCAACATCAAAACATTTGATTTGCTTAAACACTAGTATAAATGTAATGGTGTTCGGATATTGGAATGTCAGGAGATCTAGTTGAAATAGCAGCAATTTCATCACTTAGATGCAAGTTTTGACTTTAGACTTTCTGGCTAAATCAAATGATTATTATTTCAGTGAAATTCTATGAATTATTTTAAGAAACAGCTTGATGTTTTTCTAAAATATGCATTAAATTCATAGCCAGTCAGGCGTTACCTTTGCTTAGAAACATTAAAAAAGAAGTTGAAAGCATTTAGCTGGTTTATTACTTCTATTCTATACAAAGGCAAGTTGTTGTTTTAAGTTTTAGGATTTCATTTTCTTTAAAAAGAAGTTTCTGGTTGTAATCAATTTTACTTCAAGCATTGTCGCTCTAGTAAAGCAGCTCTGCTGTCTGCGACAGACTCACTAAAGAAAGATAAAACCGTGGCTCAAGTCCTCCATTTTTATTCTGCCACACCAATCACTACTACATCAGACAATCTCTTCCTTTCTTAAAGGCATCACCGGAACAGTTCTTTCTTTAAAACTCTTGCAACCAAGTACTTATTTATTAGTTGCGCTCATTTCCCCAGAAAACTTCACAAAATTTGGTCTGTCATTATCATGGTTTATTGTTTCACTAATGCTGAATAATTTCACCAAATGTCAAATACCCGCAAAGGTCCAATATTTTGCATTAACCCTATCAGCTTACCTCATTTTCTGAGGTTTGATTTTGTTATTTCTTTATTACCACACATTTAACATTTGAATTTGTTGAACCCACAAAATATTGTCTGAGAGTTTATGTTACAGACTAATTCTGTTTCAGGCTTCAGAATTTCAGACTGTGCTGCAAAATGCTATAGGAGCAAGTTAGTTACCTTCATTTTTTTTATTATTCATTTTTTCCAGAAATATAATCGCCTCCTAATGTCTTTGTGCCACAGACAAATATACTTCAGACAATTTAGACAAATATCCAAGAAAATAAATTGTACTCCAAGGTTGTTTATTGCACAGAAGATTTAAAACAATGTAGAGGACAGACATCTGAATGTTAAATAAAATAACTTCCAACTGCAAAGGAATTGTAAATATGTATAAAACCAGTAAGAGTCAAAGAAATGAATTTCAGTTCTTGCTTGGGTTCTGAGAAATGTGACTGGTTATTTTCTATTCATCAGAGAGCAGAGCTTCAAAAACGCCTCTGGGATTACAGATTCTTATCAGTGAATATAGCAAGTATCACTTGTTGAATAAACACTTGTGCTCATACAGATGCAGCACAAAATGTGCCATATTTTCTTTGGTACTGGCATCTAAAGCTAAAGTCTTATCTTCAAATACCAACCCTAAGCTTTCATAATTCACTCTGCCTTCAAAATGCAGATCATTACTCTGGTTTCAAACCCATCTCAGGAGATTCTCTGCATTCTTTATGCAGATATACATTTTGCTATATCCCAGCTAATGCATAAAAAAGTACATCAGGCAACTTCTATGGAAATTGCAACACACTGAAAATGTGTATGGTATGCATCTACATAATTTTATGAAAATAGGAATAATGTAGCTTTACTTAGTCACTAAGTATTACCAATATCACTCTACTTTGGGGGTTTAGTAAATGAGGAACATTGTTTATTCCTGTTCCAAGAGAGTTTAATTAGATTGTTCTCAAAATGAGCTTTTAGATAATGTAATTTTACAACCTGTCTGAATTGAAGTAAGGTATCAAAGCCAGTCACTTATGTATCGTGTTGTTTTCATAATCAAAAACACTTTATGTTTAATAATCTAT
Organism: Micropoecilia bifurca; assembly: GCA_903067075.1. NCBI lineage: Eukaryota > Metazoa > Chordata > Actinopteri > Cyprinodontiformes > Poeciliidae > Micropoecilia > Micropoecilia bifurca. The sequence continues at coordinate 41,941 of CAEGAF010135767.1, read as the reverse complement.
GTTTTGAGCAGTTTGAGGCCACGTAAAATTAAAGCTGTTTATAAGTTTCTAACATATACCCAGAGCAAAATTGCATATTTAATCCTCATTAGCTTAGTTGGAATGAACACTATACGGGTTTATTAGTAAACACCACAACAGTTCTCTAGTTTAATTGGTTGTGAGCTGCAGAACACCATACAAATTAAATAATGATAAATGTAAGGAAACAGTTATTCATCTTAACTCAGTTTATTACCCACAAAAATCCAATAATGCTAACATGACCATAATGATAATGCGTGAGCTAGATATTTGGAAAATCTACCATGATAAATAAAGCTGACCACATAAAGTTAATAGACATGAATGTGTTTGGAATTACCTCAATTACATTTGCACATTTGTCCTAATCAAATCAATTTCAACAAAGTAACCACTAACAATATGCAAAGAAACCTTGTTTTTGTGAAACAGAAATGCATAATCACAGCCATACCTTTCACTAAATATTTATTCCTTGTGTTTCTTAAAAGGCACAAAAAAGGCAAGATTGGAGAATTGATGCCCAGTATATTTATCTTAACCTCTGTCATTACTTTCATTTGGAGAAAACACATCACTATAGGGACAAGGCTCAGTTATCAATCAGACACTAAACTCTCTCACGCTCTGCTGCTCTCTCATCACCTTTATTTAGTCAGCCCCCACTTTCCTTTCTCTCAAACACAGAGCGGGATGGAGGAGAACTGCCAAGGCTGCTTGAGTTAGAAGATGGTCAATAACCTAGATCAGCTTTAATGGATGCATAAAAAGCAATACAGCTGCACCAGACACTCCCTTGAGCATTTTTTATTTTTTACATGGGAAAAAAAAGTAACTTATCAAAAGAAAACTTGTTTTAACATGTTTAAAATTTTAATCTAAGAAAAATATATTTACTTGACGGCTTATAAATATTGACTTTTTTCCTTTTCTCTTTACACAAACACCTACGAAGATTAGCTCAATAGGGAGTGAGAATGCTTGAAACATGCAGAAGAGTTGGCTGAGGTTTTGCTTCACATGACCCAGTTGGGAAGCACATTAGTTATGCAACCCAGACAGACATGACTTGATGATAATCACAACACGTTATTAAAGAAAGAGGCAGAAACAGGGAAATACTGTGTAAATGCATGTATCAGGAAATACTGAGAATCAGAAAGAAGGTGCAGACTGAGTGCATAGAGGAAAAAGGAATAAGAGATAAATAAGGGGGAAAAATGCAGCGGTTATGCACAAGGATTGCAGCAATATATGAGAAGATAAGAGTGCTTTAACATTCCCAGCAGATATTTTCTGAGGCTTAGCAAATGTTCCCAATTCCCTTTGCCTCCTTTAGCTACTTCTCTATTGCTGCAGATTAGACATGAGTAAAGAGTTTGCAAAGAGACAGAGGAGAGGGGTAGGAAGAATATGGGGTGAAGCCACCCCCCACAAAAACAGAGTTTTGTGGTTGCCATGGTGACAAGAGGGGAGAGATTCCAGAGTGGTCTCGGCCATTACGCAGTGTGTTCGGGAGATGGACTGTGCAGCACTTAGGCTTATTGCAATGTGGGCTGAAAAAGAACATATCTAATATAGACGAGATGAGCTCCCACCAAAATGGTGGTTGGTAAGCATAGTCTTTATATAAAAAGAGGTTGGTGTGCTGAGGCTTTACTGCCAAAAGCTCCACTTTTAGAAGCCAATTAGCTTGAAACAGATTCTGTGACATTTGCATCCAAACATACTAAAGGGGAAAAAAAATCCAACTAAAACCACTCATCATTAACCTCTTTAAAACAAGAAATGTTGGGGGGTTTCTACCCTCCTGTCCAAAATGATCCCTTCCCCGATAAAGCAGAACATTCCTTTTTGTAATTTGTGTCTCAAAGAAAAGCTATGACATGCAATTACTATAAAAGTGCAAGTAATTCTGTTACTGTAACAGAGATTACATACAGTAAAAGTAATTTCTGTTACTGTTAGGCAGAGATTAAAATTTCACATGTTTAATCTCTGCCTAGAAAAATAAAATTCTTAAATCCATCTTTGAATCAGGTTATACCCATAGAGTAATATCAAATTATATTATTACAGCTTTTGATGCTAGAAGACTGAGCCTAAACAGACTAACAGACATTTTAACACAGCTTTAGAAGGCAGAATGTCCAATTTGCCTTTTGGGTACGTCTTGTCAACATATCCGCCATTTGATCTTTCTCACACACCGACAAGAAAATTATTTACTTAATTACAGTTTCCCATGCTATTCATATAAAATTGCTTTTGGCTCACTTTGACACTTCACTCAGACATTTGAACATTTTCCAGTTGGCATAAGCTTGCCCTTAAGCAAAAGGCAGAATCTCATTAAAGCCACTAACTGGTCAATTTTGATGAGTCACACCTCTGTCAACCAGCCAGAGTCAAGAGATTTTTCTCCGTCTTTGTACAAGATATCAAAATGTATTAGTTTATTTCAAATTAGTACAGGGTCAGAGGAGTACACACTACCAGCAGGACTGAGAACTTGAAGAGAAATTTGGATCACAAATACAATCTCCGCCCTCCCCCCCGTCTTTTTACTTATAACACCAAGTTTTTGTCAGACAGGGGATGGGACACAAATTCTTTGTAAAGAGCAATGTCTTTGCTTTCAAATGTGCGAGGTTTGCCAACAGTGGTGGTGTGAGTACTAGCAGAGCAGTGAACAGGAGCCATTTTTGTGTTTGTGTTAGATTCCCAAATAATTGCTTGGGCTTGGAGTCTGTGTTTAGTTTCTGTGGCATTGCTTGACGAGGCGTTCGGCTGAGTTGTTCCTCAGTGTTTTGGTATCCTTCATGGTTGGATTGGTGCTTTTTAACAATGACATCTGTACAGCACACATCTTATGCAGCTCCCCGGAGGGGGGACTATATTTATACCAAAGAGTAAAAACATGAAACAAAGGATTCAGAATTAGCTTCATTAATTTTTTTTAATTATCATCAGCTGAGAACTGTAATTTCAAGATAAACTGCAACATGGTCATTATTTTTGGACACTTCAGAACAAGGCAAAGCAGTTTATTTTAGTGCCAAAATGTCTTTGCTTTCGAATGTCTGAAAACAGTCCTTCAACCTATAATTTACTGGAACCTTTAAAGGGTTTTTTTAGAACATTTGCAGGAACATACTAAAAGTCAATAAACATCTGCTAAATAAAAATTGAGACAGCAGAGCAGAATTTGATGCAATGAGTAGTGTTATTATGCCAACATGCTACTGACAGGTATAAGCATATAAGATACACCTTTCAATCCCCACAACCACCAGAAAATGAAAAAAACGTTTAGACCGACACTGGCATCTATTTTTGATAACATAACCGCAGGCAATATTCATGCATCATATTTGACAGTGAACTGATATCACATTTCAAATCTTATAAAATAAGTGGACCAAGCAAATCACTACATCACACATGCGCTTACACTTTTCACTTTGGACGAATGCACAAGAGTTCAAACTCCAGGTAAGTTGTTTCTTTATTCACCTAAAGCTGCAGGTGAATAAAGTAATTCTACAAAACCTATCAATGTACACATACATGCTTGGAATGAACACGCTATGCAGTTTTGCTACTTTCATAAATGAGAGATTATGTGCATAAATGAGATTATGTGCAAATCTTGTGTGCAAACAGGCTTGTGGTTGTCCATCATACTTTAGTATGATGACCTGCTAAAGTAAACATCAATCATCTCAACAATGGACTCAAACCGAGTTTAAAGTGAACAACGTAACCTACACTGAGCAAAAGGCTTGAAGCTGCAAGTTTGCGGTACATGCAACACCGAGTAAATGTATCATGCTCACATCATGGAGGCTACACAAACATTTTTCTGTCACTAACTTGTTCATTGTTGACCATTCTGCACTGCTGCCGACTGAAAACTAAATTCAATCAAAGCATAGCAGCAGGTATTGAGAGTGGCTTCCAGTCAAACAGCCTTTGCACTGATCAGCTAAAAGCAACATGATATCATCCTGGGGTTTCTCAGCTTCCAGCCAATATTAATTAACCACAATTTACAAAGACCTTATTGTGTTCCTTTGTGGCAAGGCATAAATGAAATGTTCCCTTTAGCTTTATGTTATTGCCAAATGTTTCAGATAGAACATGTAGCATCAGTGCGTAAATTGTGTCCTGTGCACAGTTAAAGAGAGACGGTTCTTATTTGCATATGACTTCTATTTTTCACAATCCAATTAACATTCACTGTAAGTTAGAGGGCAGCACCACATGTCAGCACAGCAGAGCACTTATCTTTTCTCCTATGGCATAGGTCATTTTAGTAGGGCTTGCTAGTGTCATGTGAGGAAGGAGACAGGTAATTATAACTTTGTACAAACTCCTCCTGTTGCCGAATACACTGAAATTATCACAGGGGTAAAGAGCTCTATTATTTCACAAAATGCATTGTGTGGACAAATTGTTGACTTCGAGTATGATAAAAACAAAATAGCTTAAAATATACATAAAACCATTGAGGTTAGCTCTCAGAAGTCTAGACGTTTAGTTTAAAGAGACAACCACAATCCCCCTGTTGCTTTTGAAAAGAGTAAATTGCTCTTTTCCCATCTTGACTTTGACTATTTTTAGCCAGAGATTAAGGTTTGTGACCTCGTCAGTCATTGCTACTGAGAATTTTTAAGTATAATACATTTATAACACTTCTCACTACCTCCACAATGGGTCAGAAATTTGGAACAAATAACACCATCCTTCCCAAAATTATTAAGTGTTTTATCATCATGTTAAAGATGCTCAACCAGGCCAAGCAGAATGTTAGATTTCTGAGACACATTTTATATAACCTAAAATATCTATAGTCCATTAGGATATATATTTTTTAAAGTAGCCGCACAAGTTAACCAACGCATTTTTGGCAGATGCAGCATGTCAGTACAGGTCAATTAAATACCTGGAGTATCAGATAAGAAAGTAGAGGTATACAGTAAATTATTTCTCTTTAATAATGCTTGTATCTCCTATGGTAAAACACTTGACTTTGTAAAGGAATTTCAAACGCTGAGCTAATGATTAGAATTCTGTAAATAAAAGTAATTGACAATTTGCAAAGCTTTTTTCAAGATCCTATCAGTTCACTTCTTTTGCTAAAAATGTACTCTGCAACAGCGATTAAAAAAAAAAACAAAAAAAAAAAACCTTTGGCATTCATGAAACATCTAACCAGTCTTACCTTCATAAACTGCTTTAAATCCCTGCCCGCTGACAGCATAATCAGATAGCAGCCACAAGGTGAGTCTGGAGCCTGTACTCACAATAGGTGAAGGCAGCTGGAACCCAGTTAACCTAAGGGGGACAAAAATAAAAATAATAAGAAAAAAATATCAGTCTTGTGATCCAAACCATAATACAATCGATTGCAAAAGTATATTAAAAAAAGTCTCAAGTAAGCTTGCTTTGTATTTTTCACCTAAATGAAAACTTACCAATGGAACTGTAAAGACAACTTGGTGAGCTTTGAAATCATCCGTACAGTGTCAAAAAAATCCTCAATAAAACATGACAACTTGACATATTTAGCATTTCTTTAGCAAATGGTGCAACTGTAGTCATTGGAGACATAAACCTGCAGTGGAGTCAGGCGTGGGAAGAAACACAAAGAGACAGAAACCAAAAAATTTAAGACTGAGTAAGTGAGTCATTTTACTGTGTCATATTTAGATAGGGTTTTTCCAATAATCAACTATTTTTGAGGCGTTTAAAGACTTTTTTAATTCTCAATGAAACAAGAAAGATCTAATTAAGAAGTTAAACCAACTGATTTGATTGTGTCAATTTTCTAGTCCTATGACAAATTTCAGCTCCGATCAAACAAGTAATTGCTACTTTGGTAATCATTACTTTCTTATAATTTTAGGGGTTCTTAAAGTTTGGTCGGAGAGAAAAACGGACATGTACATTTCTTGTTTGATTAATTGAATATGCTTCAAATGTAATAAAAACTGACCATCATTCCCTTTTAAAAATGGAACAAAACAGTTTCAGCACTAATTGGCAGCTAATAAAAACTGTGATCATCACACCTCTGAGATCCAATAACACATCAAAGATCCAAAAACACCTACATTTAGGGTTGGAAAAAGTGCTATTTTTACCTTTGTAATTCACATTGAGAATATGGAGCTGAAATTATCTATCAACTTTTGTGCCCCAAGTGTTCTAAAGAAACATCAAATGAGCATTCTGTTCCAAGTACAGGCCAAAGCAGCAAATAAAACCGTACCACAAGTCCGTAAATACTATTATGTAAACTAGACCTTTGATGTTGAAACCAAGTCACTCAGATGTATATCATACACAGACACCCCAGAATCAGACCACCAGATCAAAGCTAGTGACAATGTATATATTATTGTAGTCAAATAGAATACACTGGATGTGAAAAATAATAATAATAATAAAAAGTGTGTCATTTTCTTGCCTCCTTCACTGAATGTATTTTAATTAATTTCATGACCTAGTGCAGAGGTTCCCAAACTGTGGGGCGGGCCCACTAGGGGGGGTGCCGTGCCATTGCAGGGGGGGCACAGGAAGCCGTCTAGATGAAAAAAAAAAAACAAAAAAGAAAAACATGAACGCTGTATGCGCTGGGTTTTACCTTAGAATGGCCAACTCTTCCTATGTTATTCCTATGTCAATTTGAACAGTAGGGGCTTCCACACTCCCCCATAGTTTGTGTCCTCTGTCACTTTTATCAGCAGTTCAAACTGTTTAATATGTTGTCAACATTCGGTAACCTGTTTTTCTGAGCCGCCTTAGGTTTTCACAGTTTTCCCCCCAAACTAACCGAATGAGTTGAGTGAAGCTGTTGGATGCAGGTAAAGTTAGCTAAAAGATGACTAGCTAATATCAATACAGCACCTTAAGCTTGATAACAAGTAGCTTGTAGGCTATGTTGTTGTCTATGTTCAGCTACATAGATTCATTTTGCCCCCCTAAAAGTCGACCCCCCCCAAACACCCATCGTTTAACCAGACAGCTATTTGTAATCGATAGGGGGGGGCCCAGAGAATGTTAGTAAACCCCTGCGGGGGCGCAGGAAAAAAAGTTTGGGAACCACTGACCTAGTGAAGGTACTAAGCTGAATGAAGGTTCTGTTACCACAAAATTTTATGGTTCCTGTGACATCACCATCTTACATTTTCCTTATTACTTTTTTCATATTTAAGGGTAAATTGTTTGATTAAAAAGAGAAAAAAAACTTTTATATCCTCTATGTCTCCACATGGTCAGATAATTGCTCAAATATTCTGGAAGTCAGTCATGCCATGACTCACTTATTTTCTAGCATTCACAAAAGGAGCTATATGAAACATCAACAGTGAAGCGTGAGGCTGAATAAGTGTACTTTTCAAGCTTTGCTGGAATTTTTGATTCACTGACATATTAACTATCTTGTAATATTGTGTTTTATACATAATGTGTCAGAGCTGCAGCATCATGCACTGGCCACTTCCAACATGTTTAACTTGTGGCAGCTAAACTGCGTAAGCTGCAGTTCCAAATGCATAGAAAGCAATGCCAGATTGTTGGGGGGGAGGTTTCCCCCCACATTGCCATTACGTCGCTCTACTCTACTGAAGAGAAGATGTATATAAAATACAGTGATATTGGTTTAAATAAGCACCACCAAACAATCTAATTAAGATAACACCATGATCTAATAAACTTGTGTGGCCATGTTTCATTCAGTCTGAAATAATTCACTTAACACAGCTTATTGAACACTCAATGTCAACATTTTAGACTTGTTCCAGAAGAGAGTGTGAGAAAAGTCTATTTTTCACAAGAAACACTTAAAACTACTGCAAATTTTTATATATTTTTGCTGAAGTCGAATGTCTCAAAAGCAAAATAAATATTAACCCTAATCCTCATCAAGAATCCCTTGTGAAAAAATGATTTTATTTTACTTTATTTTGCATGATGGTTACATAAAATGTTTCAAATCAAGGCAAAGAACAAACCTCGAAGGCATATTTTGTTGAGAAACGGTAGTAAAAAAAAATGTGGATACCTAAAGGTGTTGTCACTTGAAATCAGAGGTAATGTGTGATGGTATTAGGTTTGTCACTCTGCAGCCTCCAGACACCATCCATTATAGAATCAGTGAGTTTCTTTTAGAATATCTGTACTAAAAGTTTGCACACATTTTAGATATGCTCAAATACATGCTTGTATGCATGTATATATGCATGCTTGTGTACCTTTTCTGATGTGTTTCAGTTTTGTTCACCTCCCTTAAATTAAGCTGGACTTAGTCATATCTAAAGAAAAAAAATACTGATGATGTAGCTCTTTCTCAGAGAACTTTCTTCCAAAAATGTTATCTCAGCCGTTATTGTATGGGTCCATGAACCTTTACTCTTAATCCATAGCCAGTGATCCAATATCTGGGGAACTAACTTGTATCCATCAAATTTTGTTGTCTTGGCAGCTTTTTCTTGGATTTGTATCCCCTATTTCCAAACTCTGCTCCCACTCAAACTGAAACAACATGTGTGGCTCATCTTTACTGCTCCTACAATTTTCACAAAAATATTCTGACCCCTTTAACTTTGCCATCCTACAATCAAAACTTGAAATACATTTTATACTATGGATCTAACACAGTCAACTGAGAGTAAAATGAATATGAATATATGAATATCATTCATTCATTCATTCAAAAAAAAAAGACAAATCCCAAAAATATGGTGTGTATTTGTATTCAGTGCCCCTGAGTGAACAGTTCCTAGAAACAACTTGGTTTGACCCTGCCACATCTTTCAAAGGAAGTTTAATGGCACCAATCTGGGAGCATCAAATTGAAGTCTTGCCACAGATCTCCAATTACACTTAGGCTCGGACTTTGGCAGAACCATTCACACCCATAAATGTGTTGATCTAAACTGTTCCATTGTAACTGTGGCAGTATGTTGAATGCTTTTCTACTTCCGAGAGCTGAACCTCTAACTCAGTCTAAAACATTCTACTGCTTATAACCAATTTTCTTTCGGGATTGCCCTGCATTAAGATCCATTTTCCCCATCAACTCTGAGCAGCTTCCCTACTTGTTTTTGCCAGTCTTCCATGAAGGTCAGATTTGCAGAGAGAACAGCTAATAGTTGTCCTGCCAAGATTCACCTGAGCTGTAGCTTCTCTGCATCTCCTGCAGAGAAAAAATGTAATTCTTTGTTGCTTCTGTGATAAAATTGCTTTGCTTGTAAAGTAATTTAAGGGGATGGACATATGCTGGCATGCCTTCACTTCAATATTCTGATATTTTACTGAAAAAGGCTCACATTGTTCCACCTATGGATGATAAACTATTATCCAATTGTGGATAATGCAATTTATCCACAATTGTATTTGGTCTTCATGATGCAGTAAATCTACACTAAATTTTCTAAAAATAAAAAACACATCCGATTTTGTTTTACAGTGCACCTGTATTTCTACACATTAAATTACACCAAGGGGGAAAGTAATTTCTAATAAAGGCAAGTTCCTAAAACAATTTATTAAGATGTTTGTTTTATTTAGGAATAAAAAGGAGGGTGAATACAGATGCAAACCTTTTAGGTTTTTAAGAACAAAACTGTCATCCATTAATTGTTCATCTACTTCCCATCACCCTAGCGCTATAAAACACCAATGAGATTAACTTAAGCTGTTCTAAATGTTTCATGTCAAAATGTTATTTCAGTGCAGAACATATTAACTTAAAAGTTAATATATTTTATCCGTCTACATGAATGCTTACTTTGAGAACTTGTATAATAAATATTCTAAAAATTTAGGTTGGGATTGTGCATTAAGTTTTCAATTTTAATTAAAGCAGTTTAAGATCTTTTCAGTGACTGTATCAGTTATATCTATATCAGTCTAATAAAATCTGTTATCTTTCATTATATTGTTGCTAATTACGCAACCGGTCCATTATTCAAAATCTTATTGCATACCATTATCATAGCCACTTGATATAATTCATAACCAGTAAAACAGGATGTCATAAAAGCTTTTATATTCTTTAAAAGTGGCCCAATAAAATAATGTTTGTCAGTTTAATTGGGATTTTCAAAAGGAAGACTTAAAAGAGCCACTAAAGTATCATCGCATTTTTTTTAAAAGGTACTAGGATTAATCAGCATATCTTACATCATGAGGCAAATTATATAATTTTGGCAAAGAGCCTCTTTGTGTTAGGAACAACATTCTGCTGCAGCAATGCCATTTTTAGCAATCAAAACAATTTACCACCCACAGAGCGGCAGAGATCTGTCACAAACCCAGACAGACTCAGGCAAATTGAAACACAGGTGTCCTCTGCTCATTTGTTGCTCATCGCCACAAACTGATCTGCCTGTGCATGTGCATCGCCATGAAGAATCAAAATCCTTGTGTACATATTCTGACAGAGGACAGTGTTGCTGGCCAAACTCAGGTAATCGCTTAAAAGTCACTTATTTTTTTTCCCCATTAGTAATATGTTCCCTCTCTGTTTCTCATTACACGTTTCCATTTTATATAATTTATTACATCCCACTTTTTTATTTCTAAATATTAAAATGAGTTTAGGTGTCACAATGCAGGGGGAAAATAAATCCCCCAAAACGCTGCCTATGGATGATGAGCTAAGAAGAAGAGACGCAAATACACGCTTGTGGCAAACCATTAAAGATTGCCACATGTTAAACGACAGGACACATGTTCATGCAAATAGCCCTTTTACTGGACCACAAATTGAGTTGGAAGGCAGCCATCTAGGTCCAGCAGCAGCAACACTGCGGGAAAGTGGGGGATTAGATAGAGGGTGTAATGCAGAACCCGAGGAGAAGAGGCGGTCAACAAACTGGGAGGGATTCTCGCAGCGTCCAAATCGCGATCGTCAGGCATGAGCCAGATACGGCCCTGAATCACATGCCAAGCACAGATACAATTGGAGACACACAGACGCCGGTTTAATGTGTGAAGGCTGGAAAGATGACATTTTGCTATGCAATACGGGCAACGGCAATCTGTGAATTTGTGAAAATGAAGAGGGGAAGAAGAAAAAAAACTGCCACGGGAGTTTGCTGCTGTTGTCGATGGAAAGCTATGAGAAAATGTTGATATTGCAACAGACATGGTAAAGAATAGATTTCCTTCACAGGTGTCTCAAGTGAGCGCCAGCTTGATGAAGAGAAGGAGGAAAAAAAGAGGCATAGAGAGATTTAAAAATAATTTTTTGTTTCTATCATAAAAACAAAAAGAACAATTATGTTCTCCAGAGAGAAGGATACGCGTATGTGTTTATATGTTCAAACACAAAGGAATGTATGCACTATATGTAAAGGTCTTAGCATTAAGGCATTCCTGCTGTGTATGGAGAGAGCAGAGGTCCATTAAGAAGAGTTTTCACCTGACTGGCTTCAGAGTCATCTCAATGAAGAACCTCTGCTTCCAATTAGTCCAGCCTTACCCCATGGGGGCAGGAGGAAGGGATGAACGGACAGGGAAGATGGAGTCAGACAGTATATGTGTAGCCGTGAGAAAGGAGAGAAAAGGGTGGAGGTGGTGCTAACAGCATCGGGTGAATACAGCGTCTCCAGAGTTGTCAAGGGATTTGTGTCTCTCTCAGTGAAAAATGCTGTCTTCACCAGGCCTGTCAGTTCATTTTGACCATATTTTGGTAGAACTGGAAGTGTGCAATACTTGGCATTATTGATTAAATGGTCTTCCAGGAGATATTCAAAGTAGACTGTAACTCCTGATTAGGTGGCTTCTGGAGGCCTTTCCTCATATTGGATTTAATTAAGGCTATTAGATTCTAAAAACCTGAGTTTGTGTTGGTTTATTACACAAAATCCCAATAAAACAACACTTTTCCGACTTGACAAAATGTTAAAAATTTGAAGGTGTATAAATACATTTACAAGCCGCTGTTTTTGGAAACGTACAAACCTCACAGAAGAGACTAAGGTTTATTTACTCTGGAAAACCTCCCATACTTGCTTTTAGAGACTCGCTCAGACACACAAATGCAGTTTTACTTATTTAAACATTTGTGTATGTTTTGTGCTCTCCGCTTGAAAATATATGCATGCCTACAACAGCATAGACTAAATCAGGCCATTCATCCTTTAATCTTATTCACTCAATGTGTGGGTGTATGAGTGTGTGTAGAGTATTCTCAGGGTAGAAGGTAAGCACAGTGCTGATGCAGCTGATTTTTTCCCCCTAAAGGAGGGAAGAGGGAGGATAAAAAAAATAGATACAGCAGCAAGATTTTGATGGCTGAGTCGAGGAGAGACATTAGCCAATAAATGATGGGTGGTTAGAGAGAAGGGAGGAAAGTGCATGGAGAAGAACGAGGGTATATTTTTTATTTGTGAGCCTGTGTGTGTGTGTGTGTGTGTGTGTGTGTGTGTGTGTGTGTGTGTGTGTGTGTGTGTGTGTGTGTGTGTGTGTGTGTGAGAGAGAGCTTATGTGTGGCATATCCTTCCCTTCCAGGACCCTGTGCACCTCGTCAGTGGTCAAGGCCAGAGGCTGATGTTCAGCTGTTCTCTGGAGCTCTAACTCTCCTCTGACTGCCTGTCACACAAACAGCAATGTTCTGAGCTAACCTCATCCTGCCTAGAACGGTGCTTCTGCAACACACTCACACATAAAGCCCAACAAATTCTTAGTCTCCGCCATTTCGTGCACGCTTCGAGATAAATAGCTGTTGTATCCAAATTTTAAAACCGTTGCTGTCAAAATCTATGACTGCGACTCATCACTTTCTCCATCTAAGTAAAAAACAAAATGCGTATCCAAGTATAGGTTAACATGGTGCTTCACACACACGCAAACAAACACACACACACAATTAGATAACTCCAGGTAGCAAGAAGAGTTTCACCCACAATTACAAATATATATTTTTTACCCCCATCAGCCCTCTCTTCTTTTTCTGGCCTAAATGTAATGCTGCACGTCATTTTGCCCGTGGCAGAAACTGGCCTTGATGGTTACCTTCAGTGCTTTCAGTTTCATTTAAAACTCCTGGTGTTTAAACCACTAATTATGCTGCTTAATGGCTTTGCAGAGGCAATAAAAAAAAACTGTTAATGGCAATGACAGTGGTTGATGTAGACTTTTTAGCACCTGTTGATTTTAAGCATGTCATTTTAAATGGCTTAAGAAATAAATATTAAAGAGCTAGCTCTTTTAAAAAAGGATAAAATCCAAACCCCATCAACACTACAGGGGGTATATTTTTAAACTGGGGATATTTTTTCTTCCGTTTATAAAAATTCAGGTATTTATTTATTCTGTGCCGTGGCAGACAGTGGAGATAATGTCGACTTCAACAGAACCTAAAGAAGACAATCCTAATCACGCAAAAGCCTGGTTTACACATTCTTGAACAAAAAATTATATAGAAATTGCATGAACATGAAAATGACTTTTTACTTATCTTATTTCATAATTTTTGTCATGCATTATTCTTTTCATTACAAAACACAGCAAAGCACCACATGATGGACCCTTTGCCAGGTTTTACTGCAGTGCTCTTTCTCTTCAGCCCATCCCCAAAACCACATTTCCACTGAGCTCTGTGCTCCTTTCATATACTTTCCCTGAAAAAGTGAGAGACTGCTGAATAACTGAGTGCAAAGATCATCTTTTGCATGCAACATTTGGTATGCTCTGCCCACTCCTAATGGCTTCAACCCAATTTGAAGCTCTTTAGATCTTTTAAAAGGTGTGTTTTTTCCATAATCCACTCTGATCTTCTCAGTTGTCTCTAACAAGCTTTTTTTCTTTAGATCTTGTCCTGAAAGGGTATGAAAACTTCACAGCTATGTCATGATCCACCTAAATGGAATTTTAAAATCTTTGAAGGGTTTTTTTTTTTTTAGAAATATATTTTTGAAGATCACAGAGATTCATCGCTTCTTCTGACTTTTAGAGAACCACTTTTTCAAAGACTAGTTCAGGTGACTTAACATAGATTTTTATTTATTTAATTTTTCCTGGGCTCACTAGGTGTTTCCAGTATGTCAGTAGACAAGTTTTCAGATGAGCAGACTGCATCACTTGGGCATTTTGCTTATTCTCCACATGACTTCCTTTCAGCCTGATCCTTCTTAAAGTTTCCCCAACATCCTGCATATACCAGCATGCAACATGGGTCAATGATAACTAGCATTGAAGACCCAGCACCACAACCACAACTCTTGGTAAGAAATTGGCCTATAAACTGTCTGCAAACCAGCTACACTGCCATAACTCTTGCTTTACGTTCTTTATTTCTGCCTCACCCCTTAATTTAAGGTGCTTCATCTGACCTTCATTCCAAGATATACTTGACAATTATCTTGCAATAATGGTTCTGGTTGATGACTGACAGTATCTAAAGAGATAAAGCTCTTTGAGCAATGCCATTATTCCTAATCTGATCTCTCTCACATATTTCCATCTAAGCTTAGGGTTGATGACCAGGTGTTACGCCCCAAGGTCTAGGGGTCAAGGGGCGATAACATAAAATGTGTCCAGAGGAACAAATGGAGTGTAAAATGATTTATTACAAAAGAACGTTTCACAAAACAATACAATTTAACCCAATTAATGCAAATCAAAAAGTACAAACTCAAGAATGTCAGGTGCAACTTAAAGAAACAAAAGGGTTCAAACAAGTCCATTCAAAATAAACTCAAAATAACCCAAAAGGGGAAAACAAAAGGGAAATGCTAAGAGGAGCACCAAGCCTCCCAATCACAAGCTTCTAACTGGTAGCTAACTAGAGCAAAGTCAAAATTGTTGAACTAAACAAGCAGGAACAAGACCAACCTAGTTCAAAACCTGCTTAAAGCAGTTGCAAATACCAAACAAATGGGGGACAGCTTCACAAAACCTCTTCCAACTAGCTGCCCCACTAGAGGAATGAATTCAGGAGCCTTTATAGGGTGCAGGTGGACCTCATCAACGTTTGATTGGCTTGACAATCCTCTGCTGGTCCAATGGTGTAGCTGCTCTCCAGCAGCCTTCAGACAGCCAATCAGGAAGATGTGCTCCCACAGCTGATCCTGCATAACAAAAGGGAGCCTGCACAGCCTCAAGAGGCCAGGGGCCGTAACACCAGGTTTCAAAATTGAGACCTGTACATTTTGATTCGACAATGGAAACTATTTTGAAAGCACATATTCGATGTAACCTGTCTGTATACATGTATATTTTCAGTGCCATCAGTGTCACCTTTCTGAAAGGTTCTCGGTTTGGTAAAGGTGGATCTCGATAGAAGCCACAACAGTTTCAAAAACAAAACAGCTTTCCCCCACATCCCTCAGCCCATCTATATTTAACACACCACCAACATATTTTGACTCGGATAGCCCTTTTCCTTTGGTCTGTCTTGTGAAGAAAGTCAAGCCGCAATGAGTGGAGCCACATTCCTACATGACATCACAAGATATCAGCACCACATGGACAACCTGCGAGGAGAGGAGAGCTTCTCAGATCTCTCCGATGCTATACGTAGACGGTGAGTGAGTTCAAGCTGAAAGTCAAACCGCAGCAACGTAATTAAGAAACCAGCAGCTCTCTAGAAGGAGGGTGTGGGGAGACACGGAGGAAGATAGGCTAAGAGAGAGAAAAAATAAAAGCCAGAGTGGAAGGCTAGCGTTCGAAGAAGATATGAGAAGAGAAGAAAACACATATTAGCACAGACTGGATGAGATTTTAAACAGATGAGGCACACTCGACAAAATCAGAGCAACTAAATAACGGCGTGTTTCAATGCTGGAAGTGAAAAACAAACTGCATGCGAGAACGGAAAAATAATGGAATCCGAGCTGCTGAGCACAAAAACGAAACCAATGCACTGATGAAAACTGGAGAGCAATTTATAGTGTCTAAACAATCACGGGATGCCTTGGGTTTTTGGTCTTTAAGAAGACAAGAGCAGCAGCTAAGGAGCAATTAGTAATCATTTGCTTTGTGGAATGACAGAAGTAATCACCATCCACATTAAAAGATGAGTGTAAATAAGTGGAAGGTTTATGGGATATTGTACCAATGCTTTACTGGAGATGGTTGGGCCGTCATCTTAGAGTGGATCTGTCTCTTAAATCTAATTTCACCCAGGATTTGCAGTAAGTGGAGCATAATGGCTACCACACATTCTCATAGATGTAGTTCTGCTGTGCCCAACAGTCAGAAAGTTAGCATGACTGGTTTATCTGTGAACCATCTAAGATCCATTAACAGCATATTAGATTGTGCCGATGTTATCTGCATCTCCCCAGCACTATGAATATCTCTGAATCAACTCAGTATGCCTAGTACATGTGCAGAACATGCATAGTGCGACTATCCATAAGTTTAGAATGAATGTCTGATTAAAAAAATACATAAGTGCTCGTATTTTTAAGGCATATTTTCAAACGTAAACCACACGGGACAAAAAATAATACTAATAGTATAGTGCAGTGCAGCCTAAACATTACTGAATGCAAAATTACCTTAAAATGTTGTTTACAAATTATGAGAAAAGGTTTCATAAATTAAAATCTGAAACGTGTGGTCCGCTTTTGTAGCAATTACCCTAGAATCAAAACTGTTTGAAATAACTGTTAACAGTAATTACAGTTGCATATTTTTGCTTATTCATCTTCTGAAATAAGCTCACACTCAGTCAAAATGAATCCAGAGGGAGTTTGTACCTCAATGCACCTTCTATGCACCACAAATTTGGAACGGACTTCCGGAAAACTGTATAACAGCTGAAACACTGAGTGCCTTCAAATCTCGACTTAAAACCCACCTGTTTAAAGTTGCTTATGGTTTAATTAGGGTTAGAGTGTGGGATTTAATGTCTTGTTTTTATCTAAGATGTTTTAATCTTATTTTTTATATTCTTTTTTTTTCCCCTGGAGAGGTGCGGGTACCGTCCCCCTCTCTTAGAAGTGTAAAGGGGGTGCTGTCCCCCCTTTTTGAAAATGTGAAAGGGTGTGTGTGTTATTCCCCCCCCCCGGTTGAAAAGGGGGTTTAATGTTTTTATCCTTATTTTTTATTTATTTATGATTTTTTTGTTACTGTTTATTCAATGTTACATGACAGTCCTTCTGTTTTTAATGTTGCAAAGCACTTTGAAATGCCTTGCTGCTGAAATGTGCTATACAAATAAAATGTGATTGATTTGTGGACAAGTCTTGCCACAAATTCTCAGAGGTATTCCAACTCATGAATAGGCTTCACTGTAAACCATTTTAATGTAGCCATACTTATTTATTTAGGCTTTTCATTATACTGCAAGGACATCAACATCCCCATAGAGTGATGCATGGAACTACATTATTCTGCACTGGGGATATAGTTAAAGGTGAGGTGCAGCTCAGTTTTGTATGTGAACTAGTTTAGTCTTGGTCCGGTTTACTTTTAATAATGATAGTCTGTCACTCTTTAGTTATGGAGAAATTTGTTGAGCGCACCGCTCCAAGTTGTCCAAATGCTCCTCGGTCTTCATGATGGTGTTTGCTCACTAATGCTATCTAACAAAGAACAAACTGTGAAGCCAAACAAACTCTTATCCTTCCCAGCGGTATTTATTCTGCGATAACAATACACACAGGTGGACTCTGTTTACACTTTTGAAAGCATCTTGTTGTCAGAGACTTTAATTCAGTAAAAAAAATAACTCAATACTTCTGTGTCTGTAATATACATTACTCCGTTTTTGTCTATCGTATAAAACCCTCATAAAATATCGACATTTATTGTGGTGATGAAAAAGAAACGTGAAAATGCTGACGTAATATGAATGCAAAGGCCCAGTGATTTCATTCCTTAAAATAGTGCACCCCCAGTCCAACTTAAAAAAAAGTTCTAAAACCAAACAAGAATTAAATTCTTTGTTTACTTGTCTCCCCCCCTCTGTACAGACGTAAGTCAATTATGCCCACAGCAAACAAATCAAAGCTGACAAATGGAACAAGGTGACGTCTGCACTCCCTCCCCTGTGTTTCCACTGCTCTGCACAAATCGCTTTGCAATAATCCTCAGGCAGAAAATAATTAGGGATAAAAAAAATAATTCAATGTTGTGCCCCTCTTGTCCCCAGCAAAGTGACAACTCTAAGCAGTAGCTATGAGATATGCCGTTGTTTACTTCCTTGTGAAAACGTATGCGTGCGTGTGCACGTGTGTGTGTGTGTGTGTGTGTGTGTGTGTGTGTGTGTGTGTGTGTGTGTGTGTGTGTGTGTGTGTGTGTGTGTGTAAGTGAACAGAGCGATTATGACACAGAAGGCTGTGGAAAATGATCAAGGAAAGACTAAGGGCAGATATAAGAGATCACATTGACATCAAACAAGTGGCAAGATGAAAGAAATGCTGCATGACTGACAAATAAGCTAAAGGAGTGGATAGTATTTAATGCATGCTTCTTTTTAGGTAGTTGAAATAAGTAGTAATATTTTCAGTATTTAGATGTATTCTTTGCTTTTTGAATCAACCGAGTTGTTATTTAGAACTGAGCTGAAGTGGTTTTTGACACCAACATTACTACACAGAAAAAGCTTCATCACCATTTGCACACTAAATGTAAGCCGTATCCCATCAGATTAACTCCAAGTTGTCTTTTTTTTCTTCTTTTTTTAAATAATCTTCAGTAACTTAAAAAAGTCTACTATAGCTGTGATTAGAATATTTCCATGTAGGATGTAAAATGTTGCTCAGCAGCTTTAATATACAAGGTGGTAATAGCAATTTTTTAAACTGTTATTTGATACAGTCTAAGAGGTGTTAACGTCCGTAAAACATGGAAGTAATATAATCAGGTTTGGTATGGAAAATTAATGAGTCATTGGATGACTACTACAGAGATACGGAAAACACCCAAGTATCAAATGCATCTTAGGTGGTTTTATTTTTAATGAAGTGTTGTGCCAGTGCCAGACATATGTCCATTTTTAATGGCAAATGCACAATGACCAAAAATAGATCAAATCTAAATCCATCAGTATTTTACTCCTGTTCATGAGTGAATTGAAAACAGACTAACATGAATACAACTAGTTGTTTCCTCAAAAATATGCACATTCCTAGCTAGAATTTGCTTTTGTATTTTCTATGCGTACAGTTCTTTGCCTTGTTCCCACTCAATGTTTTTTTTTTATTTTTGTTGTTGTAAGAGTAGATCTTTGCCCATGTTCAGAGGCTAATAGGAAAGATGAATGGTGAAATCAGTCCACCTGAACTTTCTAAAATCTGCTAACAATTGGTTCACTGTGCATTATTACATTAAATTCTGACCCATCATGCAGTATCACATAGAACATTCCAACCTCTTACTCATGTCCCAAGGCAGTCATTAGAAAGACCAGGACATTCTCAGGCTTTAATTCTAAAATCATACATATTATATATATATATATATATAAAAAGTCAGTCTGTTTTATGCATGTGATAAAGTGGGGCACACACAAAACAAATATACACATACAAAATGTGTTCAATAAAAATAATAATACACTAAGACATAAAAAACTGCAGAAGAAACAGACAGTACTGTGACAAAGTATTCTCCTTTCTACATACTGGTCCTGTTTTTGCTTGTTTGTCATCCTTTGGTTGTTTTAGAATATTATAAACATACACAAATGGACAAGAATAATCTAATAAATACAAAATGCAGTTTTCCTGCAACTGTCTAAACCAAGCTGCTCTTGTGAGAAAAATTGACTCCCTCACATACATAACAAATGGTTGTGCCACCTAAAAATGGCCATTAATTAATCTTTTGCATCGCTGTGAAGGAATTTTGGAACGCTCTTCATTTTGGCTGTTTTGAGTCATTCGGAGGTGAACTTACTGGCTTGCTTCTAGATCATTGTCTTGCTGCGTAACTTGAGTGTGCTATAGAGGTTAATGTCACAAAGTGATGGTCAGGAATTCTTCTTCAGAAACGGCTAAACAGATCCAGATCATTATACCAACATATGTCGACATCATGTCCTTCTCTGAAAATACAGTGATTTTTATGCCAGATGTGAGCTGCATCATGTACATCTTCCAAAATGTTAAACTTTGCAGCTAAAGGATTTTTGCTGATGCTCTTTTACTTCATAACATTTTTATGATGCATAACCATAGCAACAAGAGCACAACTAACAGCGCTAAGCCCTCCCTCCTGGCTCTTATTGGTTGTTTCTGACCAGGAACGATGCATTTCTGAGGAGGTGGAGAAAATTAACAGCGGCAGTATTAACAAATATTTTGTAATTAAAATAAATTTCAATTAAATTCAGTTTCTTAACGTGTCTTCTCAGCTCAAATTACCAAATATTTTATTGCATTGGTAAGTAAAGTAGTTACACAAAGCACTGTCAAGCAACTATTTTTTTCATAAGTTAGCCACACAAGGTTGACAAAGTACTAGTGTGTATATGACATGATGGACATATCAGTAAATGGACGAAATAAACAAATCCCAAAATACAGTCTTCACTTGGGCGACAGCCGAGTGAGTGCATGCTCTATGAAATGCTGTCAATTTGCCTCTTCGTGGAGAAAAGACCAAATCCTTTATTCACAAGTTGATGCTTTTGCTCCATCTCTGACTAATCCTCCCTCCTGCCCTCTTCTTTATAGAGCAGCAGCAGGGCAATTTATATTGACGGAGTTAACATTCCCACAAAACAACATTTTATCCTACACAGAGCCAAAGCCAAATATTTGCTATGGGAGTGGAGAGTGTTTGAAGATCAGAAAAAAGGTCTACATTTAATTTGCAAAATGACTTGTATTAAAATCTAATATAACATTATCCTTCACAAGTCAGCATTTTTGGGTGCAGATTCAACTCTATTATTATTATTTCATGTCCTGTGTTAACCATGTACAGATATGTGTATGAACACAAACATCTTTCACTTGTGTTGTAATAAAAGTAATATACACCCCCTTTATGCGTAAAGATTAGAAATGAAATATAATGAACCAATCATGTACCCATCCTGAAGATCATAAGGTCTGACATTTAATGTATTTTGTTTCATTTAACATTCATTTCCAGGAAGCAGTTTGGACAGAAAGCCTATTTGAAGCAATAATGTAAATCATGGCTCACAAATAAATTATATAATGTGAGTGGAAAACCTAAATGTCTGCAGCATCAGCCAAATATGATGATGCTACACTCTGTCAGTTTTTCTGATGTTTTGTGGTTGAATAAAAGCAAATATTTGCAGCCAGGTTTCTGAGTCTGTCAGAAGTCTACTCAGACAAAAGGTGTAATATTCCTTAATAAATCTTCCAAACGCATTATTTGCAGTGTTAGTTACTCATGAATGATTCAGTAAATAAGGAATGTGGGTGTCTGCGCAAGTCATGATGGATTATTCCAACATAAATTCTAAAATTTAAGCAGCGGTGGCTAATTATAAATACCTTATGAATCTTTACTTGAATTTACATCATATACACTTTCTCCATTGTTGTGATCCTCTGTGTTTCCCACTGCAAAGGAATGCAACCAATAAAGCCCAAAACAAGATTGCATGGGAGATCTGATTAGCCAGCAGAGCTAAAAGGGACACAGTGACCGATGGAGCTCCCTACCAATTCCATTGACTTTTTACTCATCACTCTTCTTTTACTCCGGTGGGAAGGATGATCAAAGAGCAGCAGAAGGAAGAAGATGGAGAGGGAAGAGAATGTAGGAGGAGGAGGGTATTAGTCTTGCATGCAAATATAAATATGCGTGTATGTGTATGCTTGTGTGTGTTTGTGTGCATGAGTATCCTGAATAACACCCTGGATGTGGAATTAGTAGCAGTAGCACACAGATACTCATGCAGATTTCTGCTTTGGTTGCTCTCTGTCTGCAGGTCTTAATATTAATGCCTGTCTCCTAATTATGTGCCTTTCTGGTTTGAAGTCTTGAACAATGTGTTCTAATTAAGTCTTCAGCATCCCTTCACTGCACTGTATGTATATTCATCTCAGTTATTACCATCATTAATGACAGAATCAATGACAGAATGTTTAGGATGGGAACGACACAGTTAACCTCTGATTTCCCAACAGCTAAATAAGCACAAGTGCAAATGGTCACGTGCCGTAAGTGTTTAATTACAAGCTAGAAAAATCCGTTTGGCACAGGGCAGCTATTGTGTGTGTGTTTTAGTGTGTGCTAAATGTAATGTGTTGTATCCATGATCAGATTTGCAAGGTGTTTGGGTGAGTAATTAGACCGCCATGCTCTGTGTCTCCCAGGGATGAAGAAGAGAAAGCAGAAAAAAAAGAAAATGATGAAATCAATGATCAACACACAACTGTAGAAAAACAAACATGCGTGCCTACACACATCAAAGATAACCCAAGCTGGAAGAAATCATCACAAGATTATCCGAAGATATGGAAACAAACTGTGCAAATCTGTCTCTAAATTTATAAGATTACAGTATTGGTATTCATGCCCTGAATAAAAAGATTTCAGAACCAGCAGCCACCACATTAAGCATTTTGAAAGCCACATGTTTTCCTTCAGCTGCTCAATCATTCACTCCATTTTATTTATCTGTCAAGTAATCCCTCAAAATATAAAACAACACTCGCGGTTGTAATATGACAAACTTCAAGGTGTCTGAATACAAACTTTGCAAGGCACTGTATGTCGATCAGAAAAACAGCCTCCGGTGGCCACCCTTTGTTAAACAGGACTATCGATGCTATTGATGAAATCATTATGTAGCTTAAAATTAAATTGTACAAGTCAGAACAGTTACTTTAGGTTAAAGTTGAAAATCTACATCAAAGAAATTCTAGAAAAAGTATGCCAGTGGACCTGTACAAAGTGAAACATATAATTATATAATTTTTTTTAGAGCTCGGAAAGGATCAAATTTGAACAGTGAGTTCTAAAGGAGGATAATTACATCTCCGTTTTAAATGGTTACATTTTCATCAGTAAAAGCCTAAATGGCTTAAGTGGCTACCCTCCAAAAATTGCTGTAATTGATCCAAGTGAGTATGAACCCAAGCTGAGGCGGGGGTGGGGGCTCATTCTATTGGGCGCACTGCTTGGTTTGATTTTGTCTTTTGACAGGAAAAAAACAGTGCATTCTCAGTTGTGTATTGATAGGCCTTGAAATTGGAGAAAGTCGATAGCGATGCCACACAATGAGTAATACAAAGGGAGCTCTGTATAAATTTACAGGCTTCTATTTGATTATTTCTCTAATCTGGGGTTGCTGGGCCTAATAATTCTGCCTTACAGGTGAGTGGACGTTATAAATCTGGGCATCGTTTTACTTTTTCTCCTGTGGGAAGATGATGAAAAACAAACTATCACTCTTCGTCCTGTTTTTAGCCGTCTGTCGTTAAATCTGGCATTGATAAGTGGCAGTCTTCCCATTAACAGCCCAGACTCAAAGGAGCCATAAATTCAAAATTGTGCGTGCCAGTGGGAGTGCGCGTTTGGGTGTGTCCGTGCATTAATGAATGCGCTTAGACATTCCGCGGGATGTGCGAACGCATCTGTCTATACGTCCATCTGGATTGCCTGAATAATCACAAGCACCGCAAACTAATAAACCTACGCAACCTTCAGGTGATACGTCTCTGACACTGGGAATCAAGGACCCCACCTCTTGATTTAGATGTATTTTCCTTATGCAGTCCTCTCGCAGCAGTACAATGAACAGACAAAGTGGGGGACGAATACGCAAACACACATTCAATAAATAAGAGTGTTCACATGCTTCTATCATATTTCTGAGTTAACGTATTGAGAGATTGATGCCAGAGGCCTTCGCAGCAGAAGAATTATTGCTACAGATGAGTCTTCAAAAGGGAGGTGCCACTGCACGTCACCCATTTTCACCCTGACCCGCGAACTGTAGCTCTTTACAAGCATGACTCACCTACTAAGTCATTCACACACTCAGCATGAACTACAGATAGACTCTAGCTCTCCAAATGCCAGCAGAGATAAAAGATGAAGCAGTGGATGCTCCGTGCTAACAGTAACTACTATGGAGAACCCCCCCGGGAGATGACTAGCTTTAACTCAGATGTGATAAAATAATACTGTAGCGCTGATCTTAAGCCAAATGTAAGGGCCATAAAATATTAAACAACCATATATTTTTATCCGAGCAGCTGGGATAATGTGGGAAAAATGCTGTGCTGAGAGCAGAAAAATGTTTGAGTGTCTAAAAAAGCACAGAAGTAACACTTTTCCAGCCCAATGCTATGTATTTAGTCCTTAAAAGCGCGGGTGCAGTTGAGTGTCGGGTTCGTTTTATCTGAATCACAACAAACCTTGGCTTAGCCGAGAATCAAGCAGCTTCACGTAATGGGCTGTTAACTGCAACCCTCCCTCCACATCGCTTTTAGGTAGGAACCCACCCAGAAAACACACTGCAATTGTGTCCCTGCACACACATTTGCACAAACACAGAACACGTAGAAATACATTTGTGCGGTGATATTCCTTCCCTCGCAGCCCCAAGGGCTAGCTGTTGTGTTAGCACCACTCCCACCACTATGCACTAGTGTTCCTTATTTAGGTCCAATCCTGCCTCCAGGCTGAAAATCTGTCCCCCTTCACGCCTCCGCCTCTCCCCAACCAACCCCACGCGTCTCAGACCACCGGGCTATAAGCCCCTCTGTTCCATCACTCCATCAGTGAGAGGAAGGCATGTGGAGAGGGACGACTTTGCACACCCCAGCAGCTTTTCTCCCGCACTGAGATGTACTTAGTGTACCCTGACTGGCAGTTACAAGGTGAAATGTGACACAAAAAGTGAGAAAAAAAATTGTGCGTTTTTTTTGTCATGCTAAAAAACATGTACTCTCTCCCACAGTGGCAGCCAGTGAGCTGGTTAAAGTTACGCTCCTAAAGTCAAGTTGAATTTCGCCTTAGCCGTCACATGTCCTATTTGACTACTGTCAAATTTACAAGCTCTGTTAAATACTTGGTCAGACATGTTACACGTCATTTTAATAGGGAAAGAAACTACTTATGATTTTGCGTGCCTTTCCATACCCACAATGCATGTGGTCCATGTCATTTTTGCAAAGTCACCCATTATTTTTGTCAAATGAATTTTTTTCCCATATTTAAAACAATCGTTAAATATGCCAAGCTAACCCAATAATATTTCCCCATTGAAAAACTACACTACAATCATAAGGTAGAAAAAAATACAGGGTCATGCAACTGTAATATCATGACCCTTTCCCACTCGCACAGCTATTGCTCTGTAAGTTATATGATGGCTGAAGGGGGCGAGTTTCCTGATTTTAAAAAGAACCCATGCTTGCACAATCTCCAGATAGTCCAGATTAGTCCCCAGAACAGAAGCAACTTTCTTTATCAGCTTGTTTAGCCTTTTTAAGTCCCTGGCTCTGCTGCTGCTGTCCCATTAGATGATAGCAGAAGACAGTGTACTCTCCACAGATTTATCTCACTGCAAACAATGAAGGACCAAAACGTCTTCAAGAAGCCTGCTCTGTCCTTTCCTGTACACAACTTTATTATTACGACTCTGGTCTAGTTGCAACGACAGAAACACGGAAATAGTCTTTCTGTCATGGGGGAATGCATTTCTTTTGCAAGCCACAATAATCTCCTTGAATTTATTCACATTCAAGATGAGATGGTTGTTTCCACACCATGCTACAAAGTGACCCACCAGCTCTCTATGATCAGTGTCTTGAAGAAGTGATTCTGCAAATGACAGGAGTCTGTTTCTTACTCAAAGTTAGAGATGCACAAAGTGAAAATGGATGGTAAGAGGACAGCTCCATGTGGTGCTCCTGACTACCAGATCAGGTGTGTTACACAACATGGGTGAAATAATAATTAAGCCTATGGAGGACCTCAAAATTGTTCTGTCACCTTCTTAGACCATTTGTGTGTGTTTGTGTGTGTTGTATGATTTTATTCCACCCTGGGAAAGGAAATGTTTATGTAAGTTATTAAAATTTGAAATGTCACTCCTTCCATAATGAGTGGACATACATTTTCACTCAGAACTGTATTCATCTAAGAAAGGTTTGCCAAACAGCATTTAGAAAGAAATTTGATAGAGTTTTCCTCCCTAATTCTAGCTATCACATCGGGACAAATATTTCTATTTTTATTCTAATCTTTTTTCAGACACTGTCTTCAAGCTTTGCAGACTCCTTTCCTTTTGGCTTTTGTTCTGCTGTGCGTCTGCGCCACCGTGTGCAAAGCTGCCTCAAAAGGTCCCCAACCTGCCCGTGACGCACCAAATCAACACACCATCTCTGGAGATAAATGCTGTCTTTAATTATCAGCGATCAAAGAGCTGAGCAGCAGCTTGTGCTGGCAATCTAGGATTTCCATCAACAAGTATTTTCCCCCTCGTCTACTCAGAGGAGCTGCCATCGTATTTTCTGTCTTCTTTCCAGACGTCGGTTTTGATCAACAGTGTAATGAAGTACTGAACCATCAGACTGACTCACATATGCTTATCTAAAGTAGAGACTGTGACTCATAAAGCATCTGCACCCACAAACACACCCTCGGGTGTATACATGTAGAGAAAACACACGTTTGGCTAATTTCTTCTAAGCAGTTATCCAGATAATATTTTTGTAGATTTTTTAGGGGGGACAGTAAAGAATGCATGAGTGGCTTGGATAAACTAGTCTACAGGAATGTGACTACCATAAATCAAGTTTCACCATTTGAAGTAGGGTTTTTTTTAAAAAGCACACATTTTTGATGATTGCTCAGGATTAAAGAAAAAATTCCAAGCTCCACAACCTACCACATAGTACACATGAAAGGAATAAAAAAGGCATAAATTGGAAAATACTAAAAGAAGATGAGATACTGGAAAAAAAACTGAACGTAAATGAAATGTGAAAAAGAAATTGAAAGAAGAGCAGCAAGAAAGATGGAAGGAAAATTACTTCTGACAACTGGGAGATGAGAGGAAAAAGATGGATGAATTATCAGTTTTACATCTTTGTGTGTGTGTGTGTGTTTTTGGAGGTCGGTGAGGTTTCAGCTGGGATGTTTGTTCGTGAAAATATCCCTGCAAGTTCAGTCAGACTGCTGCCACCAAAAGAGAGAGAGACATCCTAGCAGATTTTCAGACTGTCAAAGCTCAAACAGAGATGAAGTTGGAAGTTTTTCTTTTTCACAGAAGGTCTCATTTAAAAAAGAAACTTGCCAAAGAAAGCTGGTAAAATCTAAAACCAATCTGTGATCCCTTTACTGTGTTTTTACGTCAATCTCCTTTTGGTCTTTTTTTTTCTCCTTTCTTCTATGAACCCCCTTTTCCTTCTGCTTTCAAGTCCACTCTTCATTTCTTCTTCTCCCTTTTATCCAAAGCGTAGAGTTTCGCTAAGTCCCACTGGAGCATACTAAACAAGGCCCAGAGGTCCAAACAAGAAAACGGCTGAGGAGGACAAACCAGAAGCAATCCATAATGGATTTTCTTCTCACTTTCATTTCTTTTCTGTGGGGAGGTGCAGTGAAGGCATCACTGGCTCAAAATGAGAGACTCAGGATGTGGAAGGGGATGAGAAGAGGTGACAGGGATACAAAGCAAGCAGAGACAGTAGAAGGTCAACAGGGAATCGGTGCAATGAATATCATTCCTTTTTCTCTCAAAAAAGCCTGAGTTTCATATGACCAAATCTGTTGAGAGTAAGGAAGGTGGTATTAAAAGTTATCACGTTACAGATAGGTAGCAGCTTCCCTGCAACTCTGCTTGGATAAGTGGGTATTGATAATGGGTGAATAGTTTGGAACATTTCCTGAATAATTTCAGTTTACTGTGAGTGGTCCAGGTGTCAATGTGTCCCTGACGGGGGGCCTTGTGAAATAGAGATAATTATTTTCAGGTATCCTTCTATTTGCTCTTTTCCATTTTTCTGTAAAGCACCATCACGGCACCTGGTCCTGCACCTCCAAATTTCTGTCACTATGCAGATCGTGTGCAC
Organism: Micropoecilia bifurca; assembly: GCA_903067075.1. NCBI lineage: Eukaryota > Metazoa > Chordata > Actinopteri > Cyprinodontiformes > Poeciliidae > Micropoecilia > Micropoecilia bifurca. Next base: position 13,931 of record CAEGAF010135767.1, on the reverse strand, counting down.
CACCTTTGATTTAAAATGGCATTTATATGATCCCTCAATAAAGACCATCTTTTTGGAAAATAATGCACCAATGTATGGGTCATGCTTAAACTCATGCACTGAGTTTTAGTTGCCTTTCTAAAGGTTCACGTTGAGGATACAGTCAGATTGGTGTGAGCGCATACATCTTTGTGAACAAAGTACAATGGATGGTATGGACATTTAAATTTCACACACATGCTTGTTTTGGCACATGCTTGGCTCTGTGTCCGAGTTTGCAACTTGGTAAAGCTTATGTACATGAATCACATCACCAGCCAATCACAGACAAGTCTTCTCCATCCACATAGAGGATTCCTTGCATTTGCTTGGATGAATAACATCTGATCACAGCCAGCAAAATCAAATACTGCATCAAATGGCAGACAATACCAAACAAAACTGTAGGACATAGCAAGAAAAGTCTAAAAATTATACAACAACCACTTGATTCTGTACTCTAATATTTAGTTACGGATACATATATTTATTCATCATTTTCCATTTTTAAGTTTTTTCTTGTTTTTTTGCTTTTAAACGTTAAAAGTATTACATGTCTTGTTTTAAGAATCACTGGGTTAATACTTGATAAGAATTTAACCAGTATAGAAAATCTATATTTTTTATTTTAAATGTATTGTTTTATGTTTGATTTTTTTAAGACTTATTGTTGGTGTTTAGGTATTGTCAACAATGTCTACCAATAACCCATAATTATCAAATATTTTTAAATTTCCAGTCAACTCTCAACACGGTGGACCACCAGTAGTCATGGAGACCACATACCTTGTCATGTATACAGTATCAAACATGTAAACATAGCAATACCAGCCTCACATTGTGGTATAATCTCTCTGGGATGGAAATTTGATACTGCTACCCAAGTGTGTGAATGTTGGCTCACAAAATGTTTTTGTGCTTACACCCAAGTGCCTACAGCTCTGAAGCAAAAAAATCCAGTGAATCGCCTTGAATATGTCACAGAGTCAGTGTGGGATTAGTCACTAAAAATGTTACTCCCATAGCACCTGGAGCAAGTTTTAGTTACATCCATTTTTATGATGCATCTACAGTTTTGACTAAAGGTGACAGCAAAGGATGCCGTCGAGTTGACACAGCGTCACGTAATCATAAGAACATCGTTTGTCAAAGCTTGCATAAGACACGAGCACATGTAATAAACTTTGATGGCATGTTTACCTTGTTCGCAGGTTCCCCGGGCTTGGCGGCCCATCATACACAGACAGGATGTCAAAATCCTCCTCCAGGGCGAAGCCTTCAAACACCAGCTGTATCCGGTTATGATCCGCTCCCACAATGACCCACGTACAGTTGGCATAGTTTGGATAACCGTAAGGGTATCCAGGACTCTCTATCGTCCCATTGGGACTGTGTAGAGTATAACTGCAGTTCTCAGCTGCAGAGAGAAGAAAACAAAAGACGACTGTTAAAAAAAGACCAGAGGACATGCTAGAACAGGTACAGTGTAGATGATTTTCTTTTCTTATGCCAACGCCAACATACTTTGAAGAAAGAAAATTAGAGAGATGCACACCCACAGTCAAACTGTTTGGACCAAGTGCTGCAACATCCATTATCACCCGCAGCTTGCAGCGTGAGCTATTAATATTGTTGTGCTAAATAGCTCACCGTCTCCACTGCTTTTCCGTACCTCTTTACCACTTCTACCGTCACACGCATGTTCAGTCACCGGGCCTGGCACCACATTAATAACTGGTTCCCATATTAATGTAAGACATACAGTTGCTCGAGGAGAGAAGACAAGGGGGAGGAGAGGATGTGGAGAGACACACTTGAGTGCCTTTTTAATTGATGTCACCTCGCGATTTCTCCCTCCCCCTCCCCCAATCAGGTTGTACGGAATGAAATTTTAATAGTACATGTTGCCATCTATCAGAGCTGGGTACGTAAAATGGGAATTCTTTGTCTACGCGTTCCATCTCCTTGGATTTAGCTGCAGGAGGAAATAATGTTTTACTGTGCGAACGGTGTTTTATATTTTGTGCAAGTCTCCATGTTATGTGAACGCCTTACTGTGGGGGAACAAATGAATAAGAGTGCTTGGGTATCGCTCCCTAGCTGATGCTGCAGTGATTTGATATCATGTTTTTGGTAGCGATGGTTATCTCTCTTAAGCAGAGCGGACTGAAGTAAGAAAAAAAAAAAAACTAGTTTAAATCTCCTCAGTAGCAAAATAGGAGCTGTCAGCTGTCAGTCTGTTACCGACGAGTGAAGAGAGGATACAATCTGATTTTGAGAGACTGGCAGCAGGACTGTTGCATTCTCATACAAGCTGCAGAAAAGCCGCATCTGCAGACAAGCACCCTCACGTGGGTTCCATTTATTCGCAGGATGTATGTTTTATTTTTGTTTGAATAAGATAGAAAACATAATAAAACTGCAGTCTTACTATAGTTTAATTAGAGTATAATTATTACCTATACAATCAGCATTCTAAAAAAAACATGGTTAATGCAGTCAATTGTTTTGTCCTTTAGAAATGATTGTTTAGCACCAATATCACAGAAAATGAATTGATTTTCGCTAATCCTAGAAAGACAGACTAGGTACAGTGAATCAATGAATAGAGGTTAACAATAAATGTTATTGAGAGGAGCCTTTCATAAGACTCAAGGTCACTTTGCAAAGGCTACAGTTTTTTTGCAAATTTATTAAAGAATTTTATATTTTGTCGTTTTCCAATAATTTGGGATTTCAATGAATTGATGATCACAAAGTAGTTCATTAATTGTGAAGATTGAGAAAAATGTTACTTTTTTTTTCAAAAAGAACATTTGAGAAATGTGCATGTTTTCAGTCCCGATTTCTCTATCACAAAACAAAAACCCAGCGAAAGCCCTCAGAAGTCACTGAAGTAGTAGTCTAACTATGTGTGAGATAATGTTAGTAAATACAGCTGCTCTGTGAAATCCTCAGAGGTTTGTCAGAGATCATTAGTGAACAAGCAGCATCATCACAACCAAGGAACACAGCTGGCAGGCCAGGAATAAATTAATAGAGCGGTTTAATGCAGAGTTTGGTTATAAAACTATATTTCAAGCTTTTAACGTCTTATAGCATCGATCAATCCCTTTTCTGAAGCAACTGCATTCTTACCAAGATTAAAACAGTCCAAGCAGTTATATTATCAAGTAATAATTTTGGGAGCAGTTTTTAACCTAGTACAATGAGAAAAAAATTGTTTTTCAGCACAATGACAAAAGGAATGTTGAATGAAATCAGGGAACCACTTAAGAAGGTCATAGTAACTGTGGACCAGTAACCGCAGATATCGAGGCTCAGGTGCCAGCAACTGTTGATGGTACTTCTGCTAATCATGTTCTCCAAAACGCTGGTCTTAGTTGGAAGAAAAAATGCTAAAGGGAAGTTTCTGCTCAGCAATCACATGGAACCTGGTTATCATGGATAGAGCTAAACACAGGGCAGCAATGGAGGGAAACTAATTAAAGGCTTTAAAAGACTTGAAAGTGGTTAGAGTTTTACATTCCTGGAATGGAAGATAGAGCTACAATGGCATGGCTTCGATCGAAGCATTCACCGTAATATTGTACAGTTTGCACTTTAATACAGTTAAGATGCAACATAAAAATGGATTTTTACAGATACTCTTCATTCATTCTTAAGCCATTTTAAGAGAGGAATCGGTCTCTATCTACCTACAAAAAGTGGTTCTATAAAGTATTGAGTTTTTAAAAAAATCAACTATAAAGGATCGCTGCATTGTCTTAAAAGAAATGTATAAAATATATCCTTTCCCTCCCCCTTCATATTTGGGCATGTGAAAAAAATGGTATGAATTATTTGCAAGGCAATGTATTTGAATAGGTTAAAAAAAATACGGTAGTCTAGGTGAAGTGTAATTCCTTTGGGCAAACCTTATTGATGGCTCCTCTGCCATTTCCATTTAAGTTATTATTGTGCCAGATAGATGCAGCTTCTCTTTTGAACATTTACCATTAGCCTGTTGAAATTGTATGCATTTGTTACGACTACCGTAGAGACATGTCTGTGAAAAAAATGTGCTCAAACACGATGCAAATAATCAACTAAAAGACAGCATAAAATAAATATTAAATAAAATACAATTTTAAAAAAATATGATCATCTGAGACTACTTTGGGGGGAAAAAAGTCAATTCACTTAATTTATTTCTTGTGAAACTTAAGAGAACTTGACCTACTTTGTCCACAGTCTCTAATGGCTCTAGCTCAATCCCCAAAGCTCTGGATCCATCCAAACCTTCTTCTCTGAAATGTTTTTCATGTCTGACACACCTGCATGGATTACCAGGTACTAAGACAGAAGGCATGAAAACAAGATGACAAGGAAAACAATCATCTGAGAATTACTTGCAACTGAAATAAGTATTTTCCTTACGAAGAAGAAAAAAGAAAATGAGAAGAAAGGAGCCACAAATTAAGCACGGACATGGTTAATCCCTGGTTAGGCACACAAGCAAATTCGGCCCTTGTTGTCCCAGCTTTATTCAAGGCTTTTATCATTTGAAGAAAGGCACATCAGGCCATTTGTGAATTCTAACTTGCAGCTGGAAAACATATCATGACACACACACAAACAAAATAATATTAACTTTTGGTTGCAAGTAAAGCTGAAAAATTGCAATGACAATACACTACTGGGAGGGTGACGAGTGGATGTGGTTTCAGCATGACATCACAAGCAGCAGCATAAGGATAATATCATCTCGAGTCAGAGTATATCCATCACAGTGCTGTTGACTCCTGGGGGCCTGTCTCAGCAAAAAAAAAGAAAAAAAAAGTCGGCAGTAGCCTCTCAGCAGTCACTTTCCAGATCTTCATTTCTGGTTGACCTCTTCCAAAAGATGCTAATGTGTGAGTGCTTGAACTCTGACAACATGAATATATTTAGGCAGCTTGTTGCATTGTTGGTAAAAATAAAAACGGAAGTAGATGTGAAGCCAAATAAAAGCAGCAGGCATCACCAGATTACCTCCTCCTCAAAAGCAGAGAAAAGAACTAAACACTGAGGCACTTACTCTTACTCTATTGACCCCTCCTTGTTTTTATTCTCAATCGTAATTTTTTGAATCAGTAATGAAAGATAGGAACAAAAACAAACAAAAAAAGTTCTAATTGACAGCAATCGCCATCTGATTTTTCATTAAAGACGTTGAATAGGCTCTGCAAGCGGGTCTCCACCCAGCAATTACAATCAGGTCAATACCAATATCCAGGTAAAGCCTCACATCCACCTCTCACAGCTGATTTTCATAAACGCAGTCTGGTCAATAATCCCCTCATCATCTCTTTCATTACAAAGCCTCTGTCAGACAAATGCCAATCGATGGCTCAGCCTGGTGGTTGGCACAGATGGAGGTCAGGGTTGACTGTGAAGCTTGTACATGGTTGGGTCCATTGGGTAATACTACAGAATAATGCTGCAGAAGGTCAAAGCAACTTAGTTGGTATTAATAAGTTTCATGATTAAATTGAAACATGAGAAGAAATACATTGTCTTACAATGGCTACTTGGCCTGAAAATTCAAAAAGGAAACAAAAGGGAAAGGGCATTTTGAGAGAGGATTAAAGCTTGTGTTTTGTTGCGGTACAGTGAACACAGAAGGTGTGCTTTGCATTGCCCGTCTTGGACTTCCTTAAATTTTTATTTATTTTTAGGATAAAGCCACAAACGTCAGTGTATTTCAATGGGATTGTATATTATATTTTAGTGAGATTTTATGTGATTGAACAAGAAAAGATAATTAAAACACAAAAAATACAAATTACTAACGGCACACGTATTCTCTAGTAATTTGTATTTTTGTTAGCACGTGCACCGAACCAATATGGCCTTGTTTTAAATGTCATAATTTATACATAATGTTTATGTGAAGCTTTAAAAGGTAACACCAAAATAAAACGGAGAAGATCCCCAGCTATCATTAAACTACTGTTGTGAGATTAGTTTCTATTGTATATCTAGTGGTTTGGTTTCCTGACCACTGGGGGAAGCACTGGAAAAATATACCGGAAAAGGAGTTCGAATAAGAAGTTGTTCATGTTGTTACCTCGTGCTCTAGCTAAATAATGAAGTACGGCTTCTCCTGTCTTCCCTCATATCATGACAACTACTATTTTGGAACATTAGGTTTTCTCATGCGCTACGGATAAAGAAGGGTGGATCCAACCAAAACCTTTTCGCTTTCATCAGCAATAATATAGGCTAACAGTTCGTTCTGCACTTGACTGAATTACTCACCTTCAATAAACAAAATGTAAATATCACTGGTACTGAAGGAAAGATGTCCCACCAAATTAGCCCGAACTCTTGACATGAAAGGGATGGTCAGTCGGAGGAATCTCCGCTAATTAGGGAACTTCCGAACAGCTGCTCATGGTACATTCAAGTGCAGCTGGTAAACTTAGGTTGATGCAACCTGAAAACATCTCCAGTGTGGTGTTAGAAAAAAAAAAACTATTTAAAAATTCTAAACATGAACATTGACAGTTTTCAAGTGGCAATTCTCACCTACCAATACAAACATTTGCTCTGGCTGCTGACTTACAAATAAAAATCCAACCAAATGAAATCGTGTTAAATAACGAAATCAGATTAATTTCAGAACTCTGTTTACTGTTGACTAAAGAAAATAAATATATTTTATTTTTCTTCATTAATATGCATGCCATGATTTGCAGGTACTTTTACATTCCTAATGCAAATGCATCCCTCAAATTTAATTTCTGGGTAGATTATTTGCTTTAAAATTACATATATGTATACACAACAGTGTTGACTGGTGCATAATTTCAGTGGCAATAAAATGCATAGAAATTTCAAACATGTAAAAAAAAAAGTTTTGCAAGGCACTTTTTAATAATAGGATAACAGCTTATCAACTAGAAATTTTCTCAAGAAATTTAAATGGGGCCTGCTAAAGTGTGCCAGTTGGATTAAAACCCAGCGTTTTGATTCTAAAAATTAGCATTAATGCTAAAGCAAGCTACAGTGTATCCAATAGCAAAATTCAATTGCAAAAGTAAAAATCATTTGTTTACTTCATGGTACTTTGCTACCAGAAAATACGCTCATCTCTTAGCAACAGATTGACAACAAATAATGTTTTTCAAAAAGCAAAAGATTACTTCTGCTCTTTTGAAATACTACTTAGCTTACACTACTGGCTACTGAACAAGAATTGTGCAGTTGGTGAATTTGGCAGAAAAGTGAAAATGTTGTGTTTTCTTTTTGTCATTGGTGGTAAATATATTATCAAAGTAAAAATTGGATTTATACTTCGTGACAGTTTGTTACGAAAAGAAGCTAATCACTTTACACCAAATTAATAACAAATAGTATTATTGTTTATAAAACATGAGCTCTTTTGAAATACTGCTTATCTGCTTAGACACGAGAAATTTACAGTTGATAATGGAATTTTTACTGCAAAAGTTAAATTCAGACGTTTACTTCGCGGCACTTTGTTACCAGAAAACGTGATCATCCCTTAGCAACAGATTAACAACAAATATTGTTATTGTTCAAAAAAACATACAGACTTTAGCCTTATTTTAGCCTCGCTTTCCAAGTGACCTGACAGGAATATTGAGGCTTTTATTTTGAAATTCTCAGTAAGCTTCATTTTAAAAAAGGCCTTCCCTTGTGTGACAGTGGATGGGTTAAACCAGTCATATAACGCCCAAAATAGCAAATACCTGCTGTGGAAAAAAAAGGAAGGGTTTTATTTTGTTGCGTATGTGTTGCTCTTATTTTGACAGTCCAAAGTGGCTGCCAGTGTAGGTGCATAAAGTTCCATGAGTCATGGAACTTATTTAATTTGCTCTTCTGCCATCTTGTCTGTGCCAAGTGTTCCTGTTGTAAGGTGGCGTCTCTGTAGTTATAACTGGAAGCTCTGCGCTCCTCTGCAGGAACTGAGTGTTCCTCCATCTCTGTAGTTTTCTACATCTCTGCTCTCCTCAGTGTTCTATTGCTATGGCAATTAATCCTCTCTGAAAACGGTTACGTGTGAGTGAGACACAGTGAGCCAGACAAAATTCTGGTTCTGCTCAAATTGATAAAAATTGAGGGCCTCTCTGTAGACCTCTTTCGGTTTGAGTTCCACTTTACCTATCTGAGCTTACTGAACATGCGTTTATGTCTGAGCTGGAGACCACGCTCCTAATTGGCAACAATAACAAGAATGCTGCATTACATCTTCATAACTTTAGTCTTTGCCCTGAAAGTATTTCACCATCAAAGGATGAGAAGTGAGGTAACCGAAGCTCTGCAATTCTTGCCTTTCTTTGAAAGCCAAGAGGCTTTGATTAAGTAGATCCTTCACTTCCAGCCCTGGTTGAATTATTTAAGCCTCGCCCAAGGTGCATTATGAAATTAACTGCTGGGAGTCTGTGACCTACTCTAAAGCTCCTCAGTGTAAATCTGTTGGGAAAAGCCCCATCCAGCAGTTGACCCCACTGACAAACCATAAAGCCCCCCAATAAAGAGACTGCTGGCCATGCTGTTTTAGCCCCTGCTAGACCACCAGCAAAGTAGAAGGTTTACAGTTTCTTGGCTCATGCTTGCACAGGTGTGCCATTATGAATATGGAGCAGCACCATAACCGCTGCTTCAGCAATTAAGGTAATTGCTGTCTTATTTCAGTGTTTAATATTTTATCCCACCGCATGTTTTTTGTGGTCCCGTTTACTTGGCGTTCGCCGCAATGTTGTTTACGCCCGACGTCCTGTGGACGTTCAACAGATATGCTGTGCAGCAGCCCAGCCCACCGTGTCGCTGGCAGCATCCGCTTTGCTCCAGCCGTGTCTGGTGCTGCCAAGTGAGCGTACAGAGAGATGGTGTCACCTTGCTCGGGCACAACTCCAGGACTTTACCTGAACGCGCACCGTGCGCGCAAGGCTTTGTGTGGCTGCTATTGTTTGCTTTGCAGAGACAGTTGTTTAGCAGCGGGCGTACAGAGCAGAGCTAGTGCGCCCTGACAGTTTGATAAATCGGTGGTCACTGTTGCTGCACTAAGGCGGGAAAGAGGAGGAAACAGACAGGAAGAGAGTAAAGGACAGCGAAACAGACAGGGCTTTTGTGGGGGAAGGAGGCGGGTAGAGGCCCATGGTAAGTATGGGTATGTGAAGAAACAGATTTGGAGGATCTAATGCGTGTAGGGAGAAAGTTAGCAAGGAGTGCTGGAATGTGAGAAAGCACATGTGAGGGCAGTAAGAGATAATGCAGCAGAGACTGAAAGGGACTGAAAAGGGAAAGGTTGGATGGGATTAGAGACTTTGAAGGTGTGACATTCATGAGGCGCCACTAAATCAGCACTGTTTGCAAAAATTATGGGTTTATGAATATTAGCGGACTGTATTTTTCTTTGTGTGTCTGTACATGTGTACAGACAGGGCCCCTTGAAAGTATTGATGCAAGTTAAGTGTGTTCACATTGTTAAGCCAAGCCCTGTTTCAACACTCGGTTGACTTTGGTGTTGGTTTTGCACCACAGAAGGCATTTGGCAAGCATCTCAAAAAGTTCAGATATGGTTTAGTTTTAACCATTCAAATGTTTTCCATGTCACCTACATGACTAGTGCTAATCTACAAGAAGGACTTCTTATGGCTTTCTTCTTGGCACTCTTTAATGTACCAGATTTATAGAGTCCACAATTAATAACAGACAGCTTCTCTGTTCTAAGCAAAGATTCTCTGCAACTCCCCCTAAAGCTACCATGGTCCTCTTGACCGATTCTCTGATTAGTGCCATACCCTTTCTATTCTTGGATGGTGAGCATTACTGAGAGCTGGACTGTATTTCCTAAAAAGGTGCCTTCTGAAGGCAATTGGTTTCACTATATTTAATTTAGGGGCAACCGGTAAAACAGGGTAAAAAGAAGCTGGATACAAATATGCATCTCATTTTGCACAAAAAAACAAAACATCGACCATTTATCCCATTCCTTCCACGTCACAATAATGCACTACTTTGTCGGTCTGTCACATATAAAATCCTGATAAAAGGTTTGCAGTTGTTAAATGATAAAATGTAGAAAAGATAAAGAGGTAAAAAAAAAAAATCATTTAAGAGGCACCATATGTGCAGAAAGTCTTTACCCTGGGAAGCCATCATGTCTTACAGGTGTAGGCCTGCATCCCCAACAGAGACTGTGAATGGAAAGACATTTCATCATGACAAACATAATCCTAACATCCTATTACATCCAAAGAAAAGATTCCGTCTTTTCTTTTAGATTCGTTATCCCTCTCTGTCTCTGATTTGTCCACTCGTCAGTGATTCCAGTTTGCCGCTGAACAAAAAGGCGACGATGTTAAGAGCCTCCTGCGATCCCGGTCAATAAGAGAAGTGGCTTATGCTGTGCAGGATGAACACATGAAGGGAATAACAAAAGTCGACTGTTTTTTTTATAACTTTAAAAAAAAAGTTATAGGTCTGTGGACAAAAAGAAATATAAAGTCTGTGGCTTTGTTATTAGGAGTAAGTCTACGGTCTGGAAATGGCGAGGATTATGTTAAAAATGAAAAGCTGTTGCAAAAGAAGCCGTTTTGTTGGAGTTGGAGTTGCCATTGTGCGCAGAACAGACCACACGTTTCACCATTAAATTAGAGCTCTATTATAAGTCTCCGTATCGCATAGAAAAACTGCATTCAGCTCTTTTTTCTTCATAAAAGAATGCATATATGCAGTCCACAGGGGGGCAATGTTCGTAGAAAATAAGCACCTCATATGAGCAGATGTGGATTACTTTCTGGCCTAATAAGTGGGTCCCCATAGGGTTTATAGAGCAACAACAAAGCTATTCACTGTTACTTACAGCCTGCCCCATGAGTAAACTTCAAACAACCAAATGCTGGGTTTTTATGCTTGTTTGTGTGTGTGTGTGTGTGTGTGTGTGTGTGTGTGTGTGTGTGTGTGTGTGTGTGTGTGTGTGTGTGTGTGTGTGTGAGAACGCACTTGTGTGTGTGAGCGTACCAGTAACTACCTCCTTGGTGGGAAGATAAACCCCTCCACCTCATAGATCGTCCCAGCACCACTATTTGTCTCCTGAGGTGTCAGTGCATATGCCCGCCTTGACCGCATCATAACCAAATTAACCTCGAGATGGCCACCATTAAAATGGAAATGGGCAAGCTTAGCTATCTTGCTCGCCTCCCTGCATTAGGATAATGTCCCAGCCTATGACGACATTGGCTGCCTTTCCAAACAAGCCAAATGTAGTGGAAGGGGCTGGAGATTGGCTTTGTTCTGCATTGTGTTCTGTTAAGCAGGGTTTTTTTTTCTCACAATGCATTCTTGTAAAGGTTGAGCTTTAAAAAGCAGAGAGGCGATAATAGCTTCAAGGGTAAAAGCCAATGTTTAAAATTAAGACTCCTTTTTTATTTCACAAATAAATCAAAAGATTCACAGGTTACAAAGTGTGTTTTAAGGCATTTGAATTCAGAGTACATCAATCCATTTTTAGCTATTCTCCACTGGTTGCCTAATTATCAGTGTGTTAAATGACATAAAATAATTGAAGTGAAGTTTTTTGTGAAATAAAACCTATTTTCTGCTGAATCTTTGCTCACTGTACAACGATACAGATCAGGTCTGATCTGTCAATGCATGTTAGAGTTTGAACAAGAAGTAAACAAATATAGTCCGGACAGTAAAAACAAACAAAAAAAAACTAGCTTAGCACAAATGGGTATGAAGCTAAGCTTTATCACAGTCTGAAGCTTATGTTTAGCTATTTATGGCACTCGCCCAATGCTAGCAAACCATTTCTATCTTGTCTATCACTCACATAGTTTCTTCTCTGTAGTTGGTAACAAACCCAGCTTTTACTTGCTAGCTTTTACTAGCTAGCTTACGTTTCCTTTCTTACTTTAAAATAAGAGTCTCGAAGGGCTAAGTGCTGAGGTGACTAGTTGTCAAATTGTGGCTCATCCACTGGTATTGTATGATGTAAACCCCAAGACAAATATTCATATATAGAATATGTGACATGTTTAAATTCATAATGGACATTAGGACAATTTAGAGTGACCCAGTTAACCTAATAGTGCCCAAACAGAACCCACAAGTGTACGGAGAGAACAGACAAAATCTGTGCAGAAATACTGAGTTGAGACCAGAAACCTTGTTGCTGCAAGGCAACAGTGCTACCAGCTACACTACTGACATCAGGATCAGAACTCTGATTCTGATTTTTAGGTCTTCGTGCAGTTTATAGAAGGCCCCCCAAAAATTAAAAGTAAAACTCCTGTCAAACTGCATCCTTAATCTCTCTATCACATGAAGAAATTAATATTTACTGAGATGCTACTTGTTCTTACAAGTTGGAGACCCCACTGGTTTAGACTGACACAGCAAAGAGATAGATAGCACTTTGTGGGCCAGAATTAAATTTGACATGTAATATTATGTCCTCGGCATGGAGTCTCGCATAGAACCCTTCTTAAATGGAAGAAAAAGAGTTTGCATTTTCATGAGGATAAACATTCTTGGATGCCTATTCATGTCCAAAAATGAAAAATGGGGCAGGAAAATGTGGAAGAGAGCAATGAAACCAAGTGGCGCATCCATTTCAAAATGATGTAATGCCTTCTTTTTTTCTGTTTTTTTTTTGGCATCCTGGTTCAAGGATTGTTTTGTATTTTTAATTATTGTTGATTTATTATTAATGCTTGTATGACTGGCCTCAGACCACCGTGATACACAGAGGTTGTAGTCTGCACATAGCAGTGGATTGCAGTCTGCAAGATGTGCAAATTTAACAAGAAACTAGTGTGTGATCATATGTGTGATCTAGTTGGTACAACAGTTGAGAAATCTTAGCATTGATACAGACAACAGATCCGACGTATTAGCCGCTACACGCCCACATGGGACTGCATGACACCAGAAGCAGCCTTGCGCATCTCCTCTTTGCTGCTGCGTCTTTATGACCGCATCTCGGCGTCACACTGGCACTAACGTTACAATAATTATGAACTCATAAATGTTTTGCTGTGCCCATCGGACTAGCGTGATGTCACAAAGTTTTCCATTCCCCTCCGTCTGATGCAGTCAGTGGGAAAGACGGAGCACCGCAACAAGCCTTTTAAGGAACAGACGGATGTGGTGCTTTTACGTCTCATCTCCTCGCCTCGGCGTCTCCCGACTCGAGAGCCAACGTTAGGACAGAGGGCTGACACAGTTAGCTCTGCTGGGAGACGCCATGGTTTTGCATTTCAGTTCAGTTAGTCTCTTATTTAAATCATGACTTGACCTGAGTCAGTAGGTTAAACGGGTTCATTTAACACACACGAGGTAACTTTTAATGCAACCTCTTTGAAATCAGTGATTGTAGGGATGAGGCGATGGCACCTTTTTTTTATTTTCTTTCAAAACAAGCTTGGTACAATTTGCTTAAATTGAACTTAAATTACATCCTTTTAAATCAGAAAAAAACAAAAAAAAAACATGTTGAGATGGCATTCGGCTCCATGCATGCGTCAAAGAAAGACACAGCGACAGAGCTGACACTCAATAAGGACTCAGCAGACACTCAGACAAACATATATAAAGCTGTAAATAAGGGAACATGTGTATACTGCTCCGTACTGACAGCGCAGATGTCCCAGTTATGACATCCACAGTCTAGTGAATTTCCTTCGAGGATCTGATGATGCCTATGGCAACACATACATGCGAAGGGAGCTTAAAAAAGTATGTTTCGATCTGGTAGGAGGGCTCGTATGTGTGGTGTGGAAAAGCAAGCAACAACCCACATGCGTATATTATTCCCATAGATTTGAGGCTCAGAATGCTCACACACACACACACACACACACACACACACACACACACACACACACACACACACACACACACACACACACACA
>CAEGAF010135759.1:0-33699 GCA_903067075.1 Micropoecilia bifurca | reverse complement strand
AGCCGCGGCGAGGACTCAGTCCTCAGTATGTGGGTTGTGCCTTAGTATTTTAAGTTAATTCCTGCCATTGACACATTAATATATTTGGCAATCAAAGAAATTACTAAAGACAGTTGATTGATGTCTATGGGTAGATCGGTCAGTCAAACTTTATTAACAAACCAGTTTTTTGACAACATTTTTGACAACATCCCAGCATGCACTGCGCGCTTCTACGGGGAAAATGCGTAGTTACCGTAGACCTGTTGTGGCTCAATATTGGTCCATATATAAGGCGCACCGGGTTATAAGGCGCACTGTCGGCCTTTGAGGAAATTTAAGGTTTTTAGGTGCGGAAAAATTTTTTTTTCAGCTCCAGTGATGTTTACACAAACTGAGCTGGTTATAGTTTGCTAATTAATCTTTTCTCTTATTAAAAAAACTTTTGTCTAATTTTAAGATGATTTTTCTGGTAAAATGGTGTCTTTTTTCTGCTAACTTTATCACTAAGTTCTCATAGCATAGCCCTAATACTTCATTGTAGAACATTTGTTGAAAATCTTATCTGCCATTTGTAATTTCGAAATTTAGAAAATAAAGCAGAATTTTTTAAAATTAAAATTACAAATCGGATCTGGTATCAAAAAAATCTTAGATTTTATTTTCAAGCCACATTGTCCAGCCAAGATTTATAATATGTAAAATGAAGTTAAACATTAAAACATTTCTCTAATTCAGTCATCATTGCAATAAATAAATAAATAGCAGGGGTTTGGATTGGAGAGCGGCCCTCCACCTGCCAGGGTGCCAGCACTCTGCGAGACATGAGTGATTTCCTCTGATGGGGAAAAAGACTCTGCATAATTGGCAGCGCTTGGCTTTAAAACAAAAAGCATATTTTGGGTGTTTCCCAAGGCGGGACCGAATTAGTTTAAAGCTCTTCTGCAGACCAGAAGTCGGTCCAGAGGGGAGCGTGTGAAAATGGAGCAGTGAACAGATTTCTGGTAGTTTAGAAATATAGAGAAGAGGAGAGACGGCAACAGACCAACAAACTGTGTTTCATTTGTTGATTTTAATTATAGTTTTGCTTCAGTTTAGTTAGCTACTCAACAAATTGGCTACATATTGTATTTGAATTCATGTATTTGTTTCTATTACATCACTCTATGAATCCCTAAATCTGTTTCCAAATGACTATTTATGTATTTATGTGTAAAATAATTAAGCTTAAATTACTGTAAATATAATTAAAAGGATTAATATGATAAAGAAGTTCCCCAGAGTTCTTTGGAGAGGCTTAAAAAGGGGATCCTATACAAAAATAAATTATATTTTGTACGTTTTTGTATTTCCGTTTTGGTCTCATCCGCTTCCAAAAACAGTCCAAAGTGTGTAAAAAAAAAACACTCAGTCATTTTCTGGCAACAAATTACTGCTTTTTTAATACAAACTGTTTAAAAAATCTCCCAACAGTTAAGTCACATTCCACGGGCACTGCACCCCCTGCTCTTCCCTCCCTGTTACCTAGCAACCCCACCCAACCAAGCCCAGCCCGTTACCTAGCAACCCCACCCAACCAAGCCCAGCCCGTTACCTAGCAACCCCAGCCAGCCCAGCCCGTTACCTAGCAACCCAAGCGGAATTCTAGCACGGTTTTTTTGTCAGAGTAAAATCTCATTATTTGAGGAAAAACATGTTGTAAAGCATAGAGGAAATGTTATAGGACAACTCTAACGTCCAGAATATGGATTAATTATAATAAAACGTCTATGTTGTATTTTTAAGTATCATATTTTGGTTTGTTTTCGTTTAACCGATACTGATGCCATAGTTTTCTAGTTGCGTTTTACAAAGGAATATTTTCAAAGTATGATTTTTCAAAAACAACTTGGTATTGGCACAGATGGAAACTCTGACACCAGAATCAAATTTTAATCCAACGTTTTGTGATGGATGGATCTATTTTGGACACAAAAATGGGGTAAAGATTGACATTACTGATGTTAAAAGGTGACAGCAGTAATTTTTCCCACTTAGACGTTGGTTAAAGACGCAGTTTAAAATGTAGTAAAAAGTTCTGTCTGATTTTAATTTCAGAATTCTGAGCCTGAAGTGTATTTAATATTTTTCCCCGCTCATCCAGGTTTATTCTATCACCACCCTCATACGCTGTAGATGCTGCCACACTTTCAAGTGCTTTTTACCTCCTACATGCGATAATTAATTTTTCTCTTTTTTGTTTGTTTGCGCTTTTATTAGACACACATTCAGGAAATTCACTGGAGTTGACATGGTGCAATAACACGACTTTATTCTGAAGTAACTGTACGTGAAGCGGTGGGTGGGTGAAGGTGTCTCAGGCAGTGGCTGGGTTATAATCTTGAGGATGTAAATGTGGAAATACAGCAAGCAGGAGGTTTAAAAACCTTTTAGTTTTTCCTGAAAGGTGTAACTGCTGCAGATGGAGGGCTTGAACGGTGAAAGTGTGATGCTGGAAGCTAGAAGTGGGATAAAGTCCTGTGAGATGCGGTGGTGTGTAATCTGTTATTTACCTGACCGCCGCTCGGCTCCGCCTCCACTCGCCTACAGGAAGGAGCAGCGGTCACCCACACACTGCTGCCCTCTGACACACACACACACGCACGCACGCACGCACGCACACACACACACACACACACACACACACACACACACACACACACACACACACACACACACACACACACACACACGTTTCACACAAGACATGTCAGTACCTGGACATTAACAGGGAGTTTGATTTGCACTTGTGCTTTCCATGAATTTTTTAATAAAAAAAGATACATTTGACTCCATACATTGTATAAAAAGACATACTTTTTTTTCCAATTTTTTTTCCAATTTAAGAAAAATTGTGATTTATTTAACAATTTGTATCTGATGGATAGTAATTTGTTTTAATATGGTGCAGGACTGGGGACAATAAAGGTGAAATAGTTTGGTTAAAAAAAAAAGGACGACCTTTGAACTTGAACACCAATTTGTGTTTTCCTCATTTAAAAAAAAGCAGGTAGTTCTGAAGTAGCTGAGAATAAACGGTTATAATTATTCTTGCATTTATTTGGTGTGGAGAGCTTTGAAAACAAGTGCCTGGACAGGGAGTTTGATTTGCACTTGTGCTTTCCATGAATTCTTTCATAAAAAAAGATCAATTTGACTCCATACGTTGTATAAAAAGACATACTTTTTTCTAATTTTTGAGATGAAAGGGGGAAATAATGCTGAAGTGTGTCTAATTTAAGAAAAATGATGATTTATTTATCAATTTGTCTCTGATAGATAGATATTTGTTTTAATATGGTGCAGGAGTGGGGACAATAAAGGTGAAATAGTTTGGTTTAAAAAAAAAGGACGACCTTTGAACTTGAACACCAATTTGTGTTTTCCTCATTAAAAAAAAAGCAGGTAGTTCTGAAGTAGCTGAAAATAAACGGTAATAATCATTCTTGCACTTATTTGGTGTGGAGAGCTCTGAAAACAATAAAAACATTTCTTTTTAATGAGAAATGAGAGCTTTTGTTGATTGCCTGCATCTTATGAAAAACAAAATATTTATTTCAAAAATGTTTAAGCGAGTTTGGAAAAATCTTCATCTTCCATCTCTTCCTATCTGTTCTTGTCTGTAAGTTTGGAAAACGTGATTCAGCTGTTTCCTCCAGTGGTTTTAATCTCTTTAGTCCCAAACCAATTTACATTCTGCGCATTTCGTCCGCCCCTGTTGTGAAAGTTTCAAACGAGCTGACAGCAACAAGAGGTTGCTAACGGAGACGGTCGGTGATTGATACGTTAGCGCCTGACTTGGCTTTTGTGCTCCGAGGCCGCTAGCAGAATATTCCTCCATTATTTCGTCTCCTGTGGTTCTGCATTGTTCCAGATAAGCACCAGGTATTGATTAAGAGGTTGCTAAGGAACAGGCTTCGCTACCACAAAAGAGGAGAACAGTAAGGAGGACTTAACGTTGTTACAGTGTGATTTTCCTCTCTGCTGCCTGGGAGGATTCTCATTGAAACTTTAAAATATTTGAGTGCAGTGAAGTAGAAAGCAGAGTTTGATGTCCGCTTTCATTGTGAAGTTAATTTCCTTAGAGATGTCTCACAACTTTGCATAACTTCTTCAACTTGTTTCAGAACTATATATAAACTATATGCAGCTCTGGAAACAATTAAGAGATCAAATAAAATGTTCTGTTTCTCTGATTTTACTCTTTACTGGTATATATTTGAGTAAAATGAACATTGTTCTTAACTGACAATATTTCTCCGAAGTTCTGAGCCAAAATGTAGTGTTTATTAGCAGAAAATGAGAAATGGTCAAATTAACAAAAAAGATCCAGTGCTTTCAGATCTCAAATCTGATGTTAAATGAAGACATATCTGTGTATTAAACCAACTTTACAAAAAATGTTTTATGTATTTTCTAACACAAATGGAAATAAAATGGAAAAATGGAAATAAAATGATGCATGGGTTTCAAAATATTCGGCTAAAACACAAAATCTTACCAAGTATTTTTGATCTAGTAGTTTATATCTTAGTACACTTGAAATAAGAGTAAATTATCTTAAAAGTAACTTTTCAGCAACACATACAGGCTTGTTTTAATTAAGTAATTCCTTAATCCTGATGAAAAAGTGCTTGTTCCACTGCTTCACTTAAAACAAAACATTTTCCCATGTTAATTTATCTGCCAATGAAACTACAACTTTTTCATCAATATTAAGGAAATATTTATTCTTATTTATGTCAAATAAGCCTCTTTATCTTGCAGACAAGATAATTTTGAGGGGTTTTTTAATTTCAAGTTTACTAACATATTAGTCATTTTATCTTGGTATTTAAATCTGCTAAATTTACATTTGTACAGGAATTATGTAAAGCAGAGAGAATTTTGAAATAGCCTTACAGTCATGCTGATCATAACGTGAAGAATCTAATTGGGTTTGTTTCCTTTGAAAACGATGCATCACTTCAGTTTTACACTACTTTCTGTTGCTTTGTGGCATAAGATGCCAGTGAAATACAGCAATATTTTTTATCATAAGATGCCTGGAAAAAAACACACAAAAAAAGAGAATCGATAAGAACAAAAACATGAAAATCTTTGTGGAAAAGTGATTTAAAATATGGACCAACTTGTTCTGGAGATGTAAAATGTTGCTGATCTCCTTCATTTAGAAGCTTGTCAACGGTTTTGACATATCTAAAGTAAAAATATTCCACACCATAAATACTTTCTCTGCGTCCTCTAATAACCGAGTTCTTCTTTTGACTTTGATTTTCACAGCCTGACTCTCACGAAGACTGGCAGCAAACTGCATGAGTCACGGCTGCTGAAACTTTATTTCTGTAGCTCTGCAGCTGCCACCTAAACACAGACCTGCCTCATGTGAAGCCTGAAATATGCTTCACATGAGTAAGATGAGAAATTTCTGTATCTTTAAGAGTCAGTGAAAGTCTGTCTGTTCCTTTATTGCTCAGAAAATATAACACTTTTAGATTTAATTTAAATCACAAGTTGTTTCTGATGGAGAAACCTTCAGTTTTTATACTACAGTCCTCAAAGCAGCTGAATTTCTTATCTTTAAATAAGAAATTTATAGTTTTCTTATATTAAGCTTCGATCTTACTGAGATCTAAAGTGATTAAGTGTTAATTATTACTCGTGTACTTGTTTGTTTCTGATTGGGTCACTGCCATTTTTATTTTTCCTGCCTTAAAATAATTTATGGATTATTGAGAACGCCTGAATATAAGCCTCACCCACTAACTGTGAAAAGAATAAACTATATAAATAGGCTGCACAATGGACGTCCATGTAGGTTGTACTTGGAAGTTTTACTTTGGGTTTTTTAATGTTTTAATTATTTAACTTTTTTATTTTCACTTTTATCATTAAATGTTAAATGAAAAAAAGACAGTGTTTTGTGTTAAAATGTCTTGTATTGTATCTACACCCTAAATTCAGTTGGTTGACTTTTATATATTTCTTGACCAGATCTTTTTCTACAAGCTAAAAGTGACTAAAGCTAGCTATAAATGAATAGATGGTCTATTAAACTAACTGTTAAACCTGCCATTTTATTTGTATTACTGCCACTTTAATTTAAATTTGTAAGTTTTAAATTAAAAAATGTTTTAAAAACAAGACAAACAAGCAGTCACTAGGACAGAAAAGAAGCATGTGCTTACATAACCAAAGACAAAATATTTTATCACAACTTTCAGTTTAAAAAGGAGGTAGAAGTGAACACTTATTTAATCCTACCTTTTTGTTTGTAATTTATAATGATCAATAAACAAAATACAAAATCTCATCAAAATGTTTGCCTAAGTGAGCAGAAATGAAGCAAATGTCACTCCACTCCTCTGGATTTCACAGACATAAGGAACCTTTGTTTTCCTTTTTAATTATTTAGGCTAATTTGTAGCAAATTATTTAAATATGTGTCACATTGTGCATGTTGGGTGACTGTTTTTGCCACAGTTCTGTTCTGTCCATTTTAGAGTAACAGAGTTGGCAACCATAACACTGAAGTTTACTTTTGATTCTCTCTGAAATTTGTTGGATTTTTAAGGCTCTGCTTTTCCTACTTCCTATTGCAACTAGCTGTGCTGCACTGCCAGTAATATTGTGTATGTCATTCTTTTTATTTAGTTCGATTAATTTTGGTTCAGATTACATCCATAAAGCAGTGAGTTTTGGTGAAGTAAAACATTTGCACAGTGTTGGCCTTTTGTAAAACTCTGTTTTGGTCGATGAGTTAAAATGTGATTTCTGTAAAAGGTTTTTCTAAATATTTGTGCAGCCAGATAAATGGCCTTTCACATGCTGATTCATTACTGGATACATCTAAAACACTCAAACAGTGAAGCCGCTTTGAATCTGCTATTAGTCACGACTCTGGAAGCAGCACCGACTG
This sequence comes from Micropoecilia bifurca, assembly GCA_903067075.1. Lineage (NCBI taxonomy): Eukaryota > Metazoa > Chordata > Actinopteri > Cyprinodontiformes > Poeciliidae > Micropoecilia > Micropoecilia bifurca. Next base: position 26,762 of record CAEGAF010135759.1, on the reverse strand, counting down.
ATGCATCCCCGTCACTCTGGGACTCAGAATATATGGAATATTGTCTATTGATCACATGTCGATCATCATGTATATTATTGATTTATTCTCCAGCCCTGTCAGAAGATATTTATAAGGTTGGAACCCTGCGTCTTTCTTGTGGTTGGGGTTTGCTTGTTTCGGTGGGTGAATTTGAAGCGCGGTCCGTGTTTTGTGCTGTTGGCACGTTTCTGGCTCGGTTCTGTCTCTGCTGCTCCACAGGGAGTTTTCACCTCCTGCTCAAACCTCTTGGGCTTCTCGCTGTCAGAGCTGGTGAGAGCCGACTGCGCTCTACTGCTGCACTTTGTTGCTCTTACGACACCAGTGGAAACTAATGAAATCATTTTTGTGGTAATTCAGAGATTTTCTTTTTCTTTGCTTAAATTCACGCTTCATTTATTCATTTTATGTTCAAACCAGCAGCTCCACTGTTGGAATGAAAAACAAACTACAGAGTGAAATTACAGCTTCATCTACTATCCATGGATACAGGGTTTTAATGAATAATGATTACTTTAATTTAAATTAGGCACATTTTGCATGTTTTTATACCTCCATTTGTGTTTCTACTGCTTCTAAAAACCGTCAACGCTTATAAAAACCAATAAAGCAGTTTTTTTTACCAATATTTTTTGGTGTCTAGAAAACAAGCCATTTCAAAAACCTCAAATGTTGCAGTTGATATGCACTGATTGTGGCTCAGTTAATATTTTTAATCAAGAAAATTTGCAGGGTCTGATATTATTCGATAACAAATATATTGATTGATTTTAATCTAATCTTTAGGTAATCCAAATTAATAAAATTAAGCCCCAAAGAAAAGCGGCATTTTTGTTTATAAATGCTGCTTGTGGGTCAGATATACAGGCGTACCAGAAACGTGTGAATACAAAGGTTCCGGCTGCGTGTCAAAATGCTATTAAATACATTCAAATTTATAACATATTAAAATCTATGTAATTAATTGAAATCTTGACTCGGCTGTTTAGCAGCTACCTAATCGATCCAAAACTAACCGGTAACCCAGATCATGATGCTGCCCCCACCGTGTTTCACTACAAGTATTCTGTACTCTTGGTAACATTTTGTAGCCTAAAAATCAGCGTTGGTTCCATCAGACACATTTTTCTACGAGCATTTTGGAGATTTTCTATAGTTTACTGTTTTTATTAGTTCTAATAAAAATCCAAGAAAATTACTTTAAATTTAACTTATAAAGCTTTTAAATTCTAGATATAAAAATCTAGAATTGTAGACAAATGCACATAAATATTTGATGTGCATTTGCTTGATTTTGATGATTATGTTTAAGAAAATGTAATGCTTATTGCTTGTTTTTTATGATGTAAAGCACTTTGAACTGCCTTGCTGTTGAAATGTGCTTTACAAATTACCTTGACTTGAGTTTAGATTAAATTTAGTCAATAAAAATCCTCCAAAAACAAAATAAAACTGAACAATCAGAAGCTGTTTATAATAAGGAGCTTTAGCTTTGTGAGATTTTTGGAGAAGCATCAAAAGTTGACGTAACATATTCAGACAAAATATAAGGACTTTTAACATTTTGTTCTTGAGTGAAGTGTTTAGATTGAAGCCAAGAGCAACTGTGTTACTATAGAGCTGAAATGTGTGAAAATGCTGCCTAAAAGCTTTTCAGTGCGACGCATCCTGTTGAAATGTTTATAGCTGGAAGTGAGAAAGTGGAGCATGTAACCTTCCCCCAGAGCGTCAGCGTGAAGGAAGCATATGGAGGCTCACTGAGCGTAAACCCACAACCTTCAGAAAACTGAAACACACATTTTACAAGTCCAGATCTGAAGGGAGAAAAAAAAATAACATGAACGTGAAAACTTTCCCAGATAGAAATACCTCACATTTGTCTTGTTTGCGTATTTAATCAATGAACTGATCTGCTGAATGCTTGTTTGTAATCACATAAAATAAAAGAACATAAAATAAAAGAACAACAACATTTAGCTGGAGAAAAATCACAATCTCCTGCTCTGGTTCCTGAAATAAAGCTTTATCCAACTTCTGCCGCGCTCAGCAGACACCTGCAGCCTGGGCTGCAATGGGGGAAATGAGCGGCTTCGTTGCCACTGGTAACGAGATGAGACCTTGTCAGAGGCTAAGGAGGCTTTTAGCCACAAAGGGTGTTACAAAAACATCTGACAGGTATTCTCTTTTCTGTAAAGTTGCAAAAGAGTTGGTAGAGTCTTGATTCTTTCCCTTACTTGAAGTTTTGATCTTCTGAATGTGAGATGTGGAAAGAAAGTGACATCCTCGGTTTTCTGATGTATTTTTAATAATAAACTTTATTTGAGGAGGTTTAGTTTGTAACATGAAACATCCAGATGGACATGTTAATAAAAACAGAGCATTATCTTGAATAAAGGGGGGCTTTTCATTTTTTTATTTGCAAAAAATAAATAAAATAAAATAAAATCCCAATAATTTTGATAATTTTGTTACTAAAACTTCTATTAGTAATGAAAAATTTATCTTCCTTTGACTAGTTGAGTTCTTTACATGCACTATGATAAGACATAATAGGAGGAGGATCAAAAGTTTGCTTTGGTGTTTTTTAGGAACATAATAGATTGACAAGACAATTTGGTCTCGCTATTGAAGACAACATTGTTTTTGAAAAATTTGGATTTAATAAAAACAATAATATTGTTTTTCTATTGTTAAAAGCCATAATATTGTTTTATTATCGCTTTAAAAAACAACAATATTGTTTTTTTAAAGCAATATTAAAAAGCAATCCTATTGCTTTTTAAAAAAAAATATTGCATATTGTTTTTAAAGCAAGGTTATTACTTTTAAAACATGAATAACATTTTACACAAATAATGTTATTCAAATAACATTATTTTGTTAAAATAATGTTATTTGACTTATAACATTAACAATTTTTCTTGGCAATAAGTTCATGTTCTTTGGTGTCTGGAAAACGAACCGTTTGTAAATCCTCCTTACTGTCGAGTCACATTCCACAGGCGCTGCGCCGTTACCTAGCAACCCCAGCAGAGCTCAGCCCCGTTGCCTAGCAACCCAAATGGACCTCCAGCACATTTGAATCAAGTCAAATCAAATTGTATTTTTATAGCACATTTCAGCAGCAAGGCATTTCAAAGTGCTTTACATCATTACACACAAAAACACAGAGTAATAATAACATTGAATAAACAGCAGGTTTTATTTTTATGTGCGTTGTATGATGTCTGCCGGAAAAAAACAAGTCTTTTGTTATTTACTTACCATTCAGACACCACTTGCTACATTCTTGTTGGTTGTGCAGGAGGCTCCACTTCTACTTTTCAGAGATGTATAGTTGTATAATTGTCAACTTCCTTGATGTCTCTGTTTTCCTCCTGCTCAATCAGACAGTAGCAGGTTGGTTCCTGGTCTGGTTCCTGGTCTCTGTGTGCTGTTTCAAACTTAGTGAGTTCTGGTGTCGGTCTTCAACTATTTTTACCTCCTATATGATTCAAAGCATAAATGATGGTTTTCAAATGGCAATGTCTCTGCGAAGCCTGTAATTTCAGCTCCGAGTATAGAGAGAGAGAGAGAGAGAGAGAGCAACACACACTTTTACACGTATGCCTACACACACACTTGTCGGATGCAGCCTTTACATTTCTGTTTTCTCTGGGTGAACATCCAGCAGAAAGGTGTAGGACAGGTTGGTTGGTTTTCACGCCCTCGTTGTTCTGCCTCTGCACTTCTAGCTCCTATTTTCAAACCTCCTTCTTTGTCTTTTGTTCTCCTCCTGTCTGTATTTTTATTCTTTTTCTATCCATTAAGGGTGGGCGATAAATCAATTTTTGGCTTTTGAAGGTTTAATATTTGGAAAATCTGGATTTTTTTTGCCAATGCACTCCTTGTGTTTCCATAGTTCAGAGTGTGGTCAGCATGTCCAAGGCAGCCATCTTGTTTGACAAGCAAATTTTACAGATTCTATTTATTTACAATTTGAGGTTGGGTTAACTCTATGGCGAAATATTAGGAACAGGCAAAGAGTTTTTATTTCTTTTTAATGAGAAAAAAGTCAGAATATTACAAGAATAAAGTATGAAGTGTTAATTTGATGAAAACTCAACATGAAAAATAAAAATAATATAAAACCCAAGGACTGCTGAGCTTCTTATGAAATTATACTATTGTATCAGTTTTAAAGGTAAAGAAATACTTGAACTTTTAACACATCAGCATCAAATTATCATCAGTAGCAGGACTTTTAAATTATTATGCAAATATATTTCAAAGAAAAAAACTACACCAAATCTTGATAACTCTAGAAATCGTTTTTTAAATGAATTAAATAAATTTTTTAAGTACAGTAATTTTAGTGACTTTTTTCTCCTATTTTAAGATGTTCCAGTAAAATTGAGACTTAATTATATCTATATTCTTGTAATCAAAGTTTTATAATCCATTTTTATGAGCTTTACGTCATGTTATAATGTTTCTCCCTCATCAGAAACAAACCTGGAGCTTTCCTTTGATTCTTTAATGTCTTTTTTGATAAATATTTAAGTCTCCATGGCAACCACTCGGTTGTGCATAACGCCTGGGTGGACTTAGCTCCGCCTTCGAGGCGCAGCTCCTCCCCAGCGCTGCAGTTTCCAAGCTTCTGCCTCCCAGAGCAGCTCTGCCCTGCTCAGCTCCTACAGACCAGCCAGCAGCAATTAGCAAACAGCTGGTGGACCTGCTGAGCTCATTAAATTCTCAGTGAAGAATTTCTTTTAAAAAAAGGTGTTAAAGGGTTAATAGAGGTGTGATGTGATGACTTCCTGAAGGTGGAGTTTCAGAAAAAGCAAGCGCTTCTTAAAGAGACAGACACCCAATTTCAAGCCGTTAAATAACAATTTAAAATTTCGTTTAAGTCATATTTGAAATGTGACTAAGTTTTTATAACTGAAGGCGCTATTGTTACTCAATTGTGTTATAAAATGGCACTTTGTGAATTGAAAATAGATATTGCCACCTCTTTTAAAAAAGGATGATTGAAATAAAAGCCACTTTTAATTTTTTTTTTAGAAAAATAAAATTGGATCTGGTATGAAAAAAAATCAAGTATTTAATTCCTAAGACATATCATCCAGCCCTCCTATCCAGGTTCATGTAGGTTTTAGTTTTGTGTCTTTATTTTGACTTTTTTTAAGAGTTTAATTTGTCTCTTTCTTCTGACTGATTCTCAAAGTTAAAGTTAGCAGCCTGGCATTTCTTCCCCCTCATCTTCATCATCTCACCTCTGCTCCTCCGTCAGAGCTGCTGCTTTTTTGGAGACGACAGATAAGAATCGAGGCATGTTAGTCATTTTCTGGCTCAGCGATGCCACGCGGCTGAAGCCACGCGATGAGGACGAGCCGTTTGCCTGGCAACAGGTGGAAAGATCGGAGCAGGACAGTCGAGAGCGGCGTGGGTTTGTGCCGCCCTTATCAGCCCGTTCGGCTGCCTCCGCTCAGGCGCCGCTAATACGGAAATCAGTCACTGTCATAAAAGATTCAACAGGTCGGATGTTGGTGACAGTTTCCCGCCAGGGGCTTTTATCTGTCTTCGTATCTTGATGTTTTTTTGGGAGCATTTTGTCGTCGTTGTGTTATCACAGAGTGAATTGTGCGTTTATTTCACCTGATGAAAGTGGGAGTCATAAAGGACAGAGCTGGTTTCAGAGGAAGCGCAGTTGGCGGTAAAAATGAGGGATGCTGTTCATATTTCTGCTCCCTACAGGGATAAGCTCTGCAATTAAAAAGTTCAAATAGGCAGCGAGAAGAAATGTAACTTCTTTCTTAAAGGTTTTTTTTTCTCCTTCAAGTGGAGGAAAGGAGATTAGTCCTTTTCAAAGCTCGGGGAAAAATAAATTTAAAGGTTTTCACTCCCACAGGTCTTCCATAAATGGATCATGACACATCCTTGCTACACATTGTTTGAGAATAAGCCAGACTAGACTTGTTTTCCTCATTTGCTGTGGCGCAGACGCCTGAGCTGCAGCTTTTATTCAACAAATATTCAGCAGGAGCTTTTTCTCTACTCTAATGAAACACTGATACAGACTATTATATATTCGCTTTCACCTCTCTGATTTTAATCGTAAAAACGTTTAAGAGAAATACAAGTATTACCAAGTATTTTTGTTTAATTTCTTGTGCATTTGAACTAAGATCAAACTATATGTTTTAGTAAAATATAGAGGCTTGTTTTAAGTCTTAATATTGATTTATTAAGTCTAAATAAATATTTTCAGTCTTGGTAAAGACTAAAAATTGGCACATTATTTCACCTATTAAACATCTTTCCCATGTTATAGGTGAAATAATCTGCAAATGGAACTAGCATTTAAATCAATATTAAGATATTGACTTATTTCTTAAATTAGCTTCGTCTTATTTCATATGTACTAATTTTCCTAATTACACCAACCCCCACCCCGAAATCTTACCAAGTAATTTTATCTAGTTTCTAGTGCAAATATCTTAGTGCATTTGAACTAAGACAAAAACTTTTACAAGTAACTTTTCAGCAAGATACAGAGGATTGTTTTAAGTAAATAATGTCTCAATATTGATGAAAAAGTTGTAGTTCCACAGATTATATCACATGTAACAAGACATTTATCCATTTTATAACTTAATTTATTTGCCAATCGAAGTAGTACTATTTCATCAATTAACTTAAAACAAACCTATGCATCTTCCTAAAACATTACTTTTGTGTTGGTTTGTCTTATTTCAAGTTTATTAAGACATTTGCAGAAGGAACTAAATTTTCTGGTAAGATTTTGTGTTTTTGCAGTGTAATTAGGAAAATGCAACTGATGATATTTTCAATTATTAAAGGAAAAAATCGAAACCAATGAAACTCGCCTTGTATAAAATATAACTGCCCTTCAGTTATTCACTTTCTTTTGTTCGGTTTTATAAGGTTCATCAGAAATGCGCAAACAGCAACGTTAATTTCTCATTTAGTGTTTTAATGTTCTAATGTAGGTTAAGTTCAACTTAATTGTTGAAGTTTTTTTCATCCACTGTTAAGAATTGAACTAAATGATATCCTTGCTCTTATTTTGAAGTGGCTGCAGAAGCTGCATTTCCTGTCCTCTTGTTGTCAGCCTGTGATGTGGGGCAGCAAATTACATTTAGTCTATACCCAGAGTGCTTTGCTGCAGGACAAGTGAACAATTTAAAATCTACTGATGTCCTGTGAGCTTTCTAGCAGAGTTGACCCAACTCAACCACTATAAAACTCTAGAGTGAGGTTTATCCAAACAATTTCACTACAAATTTGGCCTTCAAATATGCTTTTTTTTTTTAATTTTTAGCACGAGGGTTTTATTGACATATTGAATTATTTCATAATAGAAAGTGTTAAAGTATTTTTCTTTTAATAGCCATGTTTACTTTTAATTTTAACTACATATTAAGTAGGGCTATAAACATCCAGTAAAGCAAATTAATTCTATTAAACTTGGTTAGTGAAAGGGTTTTTGTTGTCCTTTGTCTTAGGACAAATAATGAAATTCAGCTATTGTGCTGTTTTGCTAATCATGTTAATGATCATTAATGTGCACTGTCCTAATCAAATACATTAAATTAGATTAAATTAGAACACAGCTCTCATTTTAGGGGCTGGAAAAAAATTAAATCTAAAAGATTTTTTACTAAATAAACTGAAGGAAAAAAAAACTGAAGCTGAATTTGGATAATTTTTCTTTTTAAAAAAATGCTCATTTTAAACCAGCATTTTTGCAGTTATTTTGTGTTTCTGTTTCCTTTAAATCGGTTCAATCTAAAACTGATTTTAGACCAAACTGAAGCTGTGCTGTAAGGGAGCAAATACTTCTTTACAGCACAGTGTTTTTTTATAAAGTTGGTGTTGAGGTCATGCTTTTCATGGAGCATGTTGAGTGTTTAAAAGGGAGTTATTTTAATTTTACATAATGACATTTAGTGTCATGAGGAGTTTTATGTAACCACCTGAAAGCGGTTGTTGTTATCCCTGCTGTCCTGTAAATATCTATAAATAAATAATGGTTGGAGCTTCTGTTGGGTGAACATTTTTCTATTCTTATTTTTAGCTTAGACTGACTAAACTTCTTCCTTTTAAACGAGAAACTGTTAAAGTTATTGCATCATGCCTTTGCTTTCAACTGCAAATGTTTTGGTTAAAGTGTTTACTCAGTCAGGGCGCCGAAGCCAAACCTTTTCCATTGGTGCTCTGGCTCTTAATTGACATGTAACCATGGTAACGTTGGAAATAGAGGTGCTTAATGTTGTTAAATATTTCTGAGTGCTTGATTGTTGCTCTGACTCGCTGCTCCTGTGTGGTTTAACATTTTACAGGACTTTAATTATACCAACTACTGGTGAAAGGTGCAAGGTAAAAGTATTCAAACCCGCTGAGCTTTTTTTCCCCAAAGAGTCACAACCAACATCTTTAAAGGTGACATATTATGCAAAATTCACTTTGTGCAAGATTTTTATACTTCCATTTGGGACTGAACTGCTTTTAAAAACAGTTCAAGCGCATAAAAAACCACCCAGCTGTTTTTTCGTGACAGGTTAATGTTTTTTGTTTTTGGTGACAAGTTAAGTTAATGTTTTGTCTGAAAAATTAGCCGTTTCAAAACCTCCCAATTATTAAGTCACATTGCACAGGCTTTGCCCTGTTACCGAGGAACAAAACCTTACCAAGTATTTTTGGTCCAGTTTCTAATGCAAATATCTTAGTACACTTGAAACAGGACAAAAATGACTTAGCAAGATGCTTGTTTTAAGTCAATAATTTATCAATATTAATGAAAAAGTACTTCTTCCATTGGCAGATTATAACATGGGAAAAATGCTATTTGTTACGTAAGTTTTTCTTTTTACTTTTACTTGAGTAAAATATGTCTCACACCTATTTGAGCAGTTTTTGGGGGATCTGAAGTTATGCTTGATGTGCTTTTCCTGTGATAATTTATCAATATTGATGGAAAAAGTACTAGTTCCATTGGCAGATGGAACTAACCCTAACCCACTTTATAACATGGGAAAAATATAAGTGCAATAATCTGTCAAAAGAACTAGTACTTTTTAATCAATATTGATAACTTTTTGTTGTAAGTCAATAATTAAACTTGCTAAAAAGTTACTTTTAAGTTAGTTTGTCTTATTTCAAGTGCATTTAGATATTTGCTACAGAAACTGAACCAAAAATACTTGGTAAGATTTTGTGTATTGGCACTGCAGTTTTCCGCTTAGGTTGCTAGGTAACAGAGCTGCGCTGGGCTGGGGTTGCTAGGTAACGGCGTAGCACCTGTGGAATGTGACTTATTAATTTGGGAGCTTTTTGAAATGGCTCGCTTTCCAGACACCAAAAACATATTAAGTTATTGCCAAAAACAGCTAGGTTTGTTTTTTTGCGTTTTTTCTTTTTTAGTTTCCTGTGTACAGTTGCCATTCTTTCAGTGTTCATCTCCCCCTACAGGTCTGGAGAGTTCAACAATAAACCAGCAACTGAACCCCATATTCAAATTGATGCAGAAACAGCATAAATATAAGGATCAGGTTAAGTAAAAGCTAAACTTTTGGTTAATAACAACATTAAAACGGGATTTAATCTCAGCTGCACCACTTGATGTTAGTGTAGCTACTTTCACTGATGATGACACATATCGGGGTGCTGTGCAGAGATATAAAAAGAAATCCTCCTTGAGGGAAAAGGGCAGCATTTATCTCACAGACTGGCCCACTTTAGAAATGCCAAACATGTTCACAAGATCCATTCGTGTTTAAAGGAGGCGCCTTCCTGATGACAACCAGCTTTACTGCAGGTGATGTGAAGGTGGAAATAAAACTATAAGGCTGATGTTAATGCGACATGTTTGACCGAACTGAAAGAGAAATAAAGGTGACTACTGGTAATGGACAATTAGTTTATTGGGAATTAACAAGCTACATTTACTTAAAACTTTTTGTGAAAACTGGCCAAAGTGAATTTTTACAACACTGTACTGAAGTAATTTTATTATGAAGTATTGCTACTCTTACTTTTCTGGATTCTCTACACACAGTGAGTGATGAACACGTATGTTTTTACTGAAAATTCACCAGATTATATTTGCAGTTTTTGTTAATTTTATATTGAAAGAAATTGATTTGTTTTTTTTTTCTTTTGCCTGATTTTCAATTGTTATTTTTATGAATAGTTTCCATTTTGGCTCTTAAAACTACCAAAATCTCTACATGATTTTATTTTTTAGTGATGATGATGTAATTTTAAATATTAAATTAATGTTGTTTTGATCAGTTACTCAGTACTTGAGTCTCCTTTTTTTGAACAAATACTCTTCCTTTTTACTTTTACTTGAGTAAATGTATGTTGAAGTAGTTTTACTCTTACTTGAGCACAATTTTTGGGTGATCTGAATTTGATGTGCTTTTCCTACATGATCTGTGAAGCATGTAGGATGCAATACAAATAAAATTTACTTATCTTCAAATTCAGAAATACTTAATTGACCCCAAAGGGAAAATTAAATATAGTTGTAAGTCATGTATTTACTTGCATTCCTTTGTTTATTTGTCTTTGAGAGAGCAAACTTCCATTATTTTACACCACCATTTTCACCAGTACTTGAAAATGGTCTCAAAACAATGTTACTGTTTATCTGTTTCGAACAGACGGTAAAAAGTAAAAACAGAAATAGCAGATGGATAGCAGCTGTCAATCATAATGATGGCAGCCCTCGGTGTAACCGCGGATTTACAGCGAACACTTTTTACAAGGTAAGAAGCGAAACGTTCATGTACTTTATAAGTAAGTATGATTACTAAGATACCAAATATTACATTATGGCGTCATGTAACCGTTAGTAACTATGGAAACAGTGTCCCACCGTTATGTAGCCTAGCATGTATGAAGAACAAACTGGTTAGCATCTCGTCTCTTGTATGTTTCTAAGGCTGCTCCGATTTAAGGGGAAACGTTGTTTATTACATAGTGACATAATGTGTGAATTCAGACAAAGTCGTTAATTTGATCAACACGTCAGAGGAGGAGGTTTGGGTCGGTTTCTAAGCTAGCGGTTTCAAGCTTCTGTAAATACCGCCGTCTTCGAGCCCCAAACAGGTGTGTTACGTTCACAGACAAATTAGCTCGACTCGAACAAGTAGAAAACACGAATAAACTGGCAACAGTCGCTTCGTTCAATTCTGCCAATCCTCATTTCCGACGTCCATCATGGCTCCTCGAATGATTAAGTGACGTAGTTGCAGAGTCAATAGGAGAGGGTCTGAATGAAGAGCTGCCCTGAAAGCAATAGTAAACCAAACTCTCTTTAATATTTGCCGTTTGCAGATCATTTAGAGTACATGCATTCACTTAATTTACTGTAGTAATTTAGTTGTGTAAATGGATTAACAATATTGCTCCTCTGGCTCCAGCTTAACGCTGTAGGTCGGTGTTGTCACAAAAAGCAGCCTTGTTAAGTTCTGACATTACAAACTGCACTGGGTTTTGCAGAGACAGTCGAGGCAACAGTTGGAGATAATTATTTTTATTTGTAAAATATTCACATTTAAAAGTCATAGTTGTGACAACTGGCTTTCACAGAGGCTCACAGCGCTGACAACCACGCGGATTATTCAGTTCACATGCATCATGCTGCATTCAAAGCCCTTACAATCATCACAGTTCTTTGCACTTAAACATTTTGGTGAAGTTTTATTTTATTCTGTGCTTTGTCTTCCCCCTTCAGGCTCCAGACAAGCTAATAAACTGAACACAAGCTATTACACCAGCGAAGCACACACACTCACACACACACACTTTCACACGCGCGCTCACACAGAGGCCGTTATAAAAGCTGAATGGCACAACAGTGCACATCACGGCTGGTTGTCAAGGCTTTTGCTAGCAGAAACGGATCCAAAGCTGTTCAGGACGGATTATCCGGATTATTTTGAGTTCTGGAAATGTAGAGTGCAAATTTTTGATATTGAAATGCTGTAAACTTTGTTTATAAGCCACCACTGTGCAAGATGCATGGACTGGTTACAAGTTTCAACGTGTTCACACCATTTTAAAGTCTTTGTAATGATACGCCAGAGCCGTTTTCTCCGGGCTTAAACGCTCCCCTCCCCCACCTGTTGATGATTAACACTTATGAACTCTTGCAAGTAAGACAGACTTGGATTTTGGAAATATTTCCCGTCATGAAAACACGGAGAGGAGCAGCAGGCTGACTCTGATCAGTGTATCAGAAATAGGTAGTCGGACCAATCAGTCCCTCCAGGAAGTTGCTATAGCAACTATTAATGAAAATGCAATTAATAATCTGCAAACTTTGCACAGACTTGCAATTTTCACAACTTGCAACTTTTCCACAATCTGATGCCTTAAAGTTTTCTCTTTCCTTTTTTCTGAACAATCACTGCAACTTAGCTGAATTTTAGCCAATCAAAATTTAACTTCCTGTTTCACAGTGTTTCAAAAACCTCTCCATTTTTCTTCATTTAAAAATAATTTTGAGACTGTCAGATTTGATTATACTGTGTTCATGTTGCTTTCAATGACCAATATTTAATTCTTCTCATCTGGAAAATGTTTTTATTTAAATGTTTTATTTGTTGTTATTTACTATTTCAAATTGAACATTTTATTTGCTGTTTCTGTCTTTTTTTTGGGAAGATTATGTGCAGCAATTTATTTATTTTTTTGGCAAGACCAAAAAATAGTTTGATAAATGTAAAAATTGTTTAAAAATCAGTCATTTTAAGCTGCAATAATCATTAAAAAAGCCATTGCATCATCCTGGAGAGACTGACTAATTCACCAGCTAATATCAATTTGTTGACCTAATACTGTAAAACCCAGAATGACAAGAAAGGGTAATATCATATTTTTCTTTAAGTCTGTGTCTCAAAATTAAATGATCAATTTTATTACCCATGTTGATAAATTTTACAGCAGTAGATTTTTTTCTTAAGTATTTCACATAAATGAACTGGATCATGTTACACACTTATGTTTGAAAATGTGCTAGTTAAAAACCAAGGCGTCTTAATTAAGATACCATACAAACGAAGCTGTTACCAGACCATACACTGCAAAAACATAATGCTACCAACTGTTTTGGTCTTACTTTTTAATGAAAATAAATTACTACACTTAAAATAAGACTAAACTCAATTTCAAGTAACTTTTCAGCAAGATATTAAAGTTAATAAGACTTTAATGGAAAAAAATCTAGTTCCACTGGCAGATTATTTCACTTATAGCAAGACATTTATCCCATGTTATAATTTAAACCTTTTTCATTTTTAATACTTTTTTTAATCAATATTAAGGAATTAATAACTTAAAACATCTGGATGCAGATTACCAATCTCCAAATACAAAACTAAGTAGAATAAAACCAGTTTTATTTTTGTTGCCAGAAGTTTCCAAAGTTCGATGTAGCATAGTTTTGATATTATCATTTTTATCTGGTCCTAATTAAGTATTGAACACTTTTAATCCTGTTATATTTATATTTATTGTGTGTCTGCCTCACCTCACTGGAAATCTACCCAATGATTGATTGAAATAAGCTTTTTTTTGCTGAAATGCTACTTGTAAGGTTGTTTTGTCTTTTTTCAGGTGAACTAAGATATTTGAAGTAGAAATTAGACAAAAATATTTAATAATATGTTGTCAATCAGATGGTCAGAGTACTTACTACATATAATTTATTTAAAGAATTGGTTCGTAACACATCAGATGTGTCAACAATTGGAATAATAAATTCCTTTTCCTAATCCCATTATGTGTTGTTTTGCCATCTAGATGAAGGATAAATTTAGTTTAATTACTTTGTTTACTTTTTTATAATGACTGTGCTTGTTAGTTTATTTACACTGACAAGACAGAAATATGAGCTTGTTTTCATGTAATATTCCCTTAATGTTGATGAAAAAGCAGATTATTTCACTTATAACAAGACATATTTCCCAATTTAGGAATGAAATAATCTGCCAATATAACTGTCACTTTTTCATCAATCTTAAGAAATTATTGCCTTAAAACCAGCTCCTATATCTTGCTGGAAAGTTACTTGTAAGATGGTTTTGTCTTATTTCAAAATATTATACTAAATACTAAGATATTTGCACTAGAAACTGGACCAAAAATACATGGCAATATTTTTGCGCTTTTCATTGTACTGTTTGTATTAATTGACTAAATGAATTTCAATCTGTTTGTTTTTAACTACACAAATTACGAATTTTCCAGGGACAACAGATGAAAAACAGGATTTTGGCTAATTCAGCTTTATTAACAAACATTAACTATTGTAAAGTGTCTCCAACAATTTAAAAAAGGAGGTAAAAATAAACCCCTAAGATTTTCTGTTTTTGCAGTGTCTTGTTTGTATTGACAAAATTAGAAGAATCTTGTCTAATTTTGGAAATTTCTAGGAAAAACTAGCATTTATTCTAATTCAGGCTCAGTTTCAAAAACGTTGATGTGCATCATCCGCCCTACCAAATAAATTAAACAATGTAAATCAAAACTTTGTGATTTTGCAGTGCACGGTTTGTATTTATTAACAAAATTTGTATAAAGTCATTATAACTTTTGCTTTTTAGCTAGACTAGTTACTCATTAGCGTTTGGCTAATTTTGGCGCATTCATCAAAATGCTAATTAATGTCCATCGTAAAAACGTACATTGTGTTTTTGCAGTGTGTGCCTGCTGTTCAGTAAATACCTAGGACTCAGTCCCAGTCTTCTACCACATTACACAGAACAACACCTACAGTACCTGGTGGCTGTTAACCCCTTCCTGCCTACCCTGCCTCCTCCCTACTTGACGAAGTGCAGGGCCTCTGCTGCCACCACCGAGCCCTTGCTGCTGTCCAGCGCGGTGACCAGCTTGAAGCCGGCCTTCAGCGCCAGCATCACCGTTTCCAGTTTGAGGCAGTCCAGCGTGCACAGGAAGGTGCTGTCCTCCTTCAGGACGAGCCGCGAGCCCGGCTCCGACTTGATGAAGTGGCGGAACTGGATGACGTTCGACGACACGACGAACTCCTCCGGGAAGCCGTCCAGCCGGCTCTTGGAGATCTGCACCAGCCGCCCTTTGACCTTGTCGATGAAGCCGGCGTCGCTGCAGTACACCTTCAGGCCCTGCGACCTCTCGTGGCTGTCCGTCACCTCCAGGAAGGCGGGTTCGCGCTGGGCGGCCCGCTGGCTCTCCCACTCGCTCACCGCCTCCACCAGTTCGCCCAGGCGGTAGAAGTCCGCCTCGCGCCGCAGGAGCCCCGCCTCCCGGAAGTCGTCGGGCAGCTGCAGCTCCCCGGTTCGCAGGTAGTTGAGCACGTGGCGGAAAACGGGGCCGTCCCTGTCGATGAACGGGTTGCCCATGGAGTCGGTGTGCTGCACCGCCTTCTTCCCATTGGCCAGCTCCTCCAGGAAGGAGCCCAGGTGTTTGGACAGCGTGGTCCGGTGGGCGGTGTACAGGAAGCCGCCGACATTGAGGGTGACGGTGCCTGACGACGGCTTCTTGAAGCTCTTGCTGGGCTGCAGCAGGTCCGGGTTGATGTGCCTCAGTTCACTCTCCATCCTTCTGAGGTTCCATTCCATTCTCCGCCCGGCGTCTCCCCCCCTCCGGCTCGGCTCCTGCGGCTTCGCTCGGGCTGGACGGCGCGGTTCGGCGGTGGATGGGCGAGCGCTGAGTGGCGGAGCGGCAGCCGAGAGCAGAGCGGCTCTGTGTGTCGCTCCTCCTTCCCTCCGTCTCTCTTTTAGAGTGGGAATGCGGCGGCGTCACATTCAGGGAGGAGAAACAGGGAGCAAATAACAGAGAAGTGTGAAGCTCTCTTTCTTTCTCTCCTCCTTTCTTATCATCAGTCCTAAATTATCTTTTTGGGTGGAGGAAAACAAAAACAGTCGCCGCTCACCAGATGGAGAGGGGGCTTCTATAATTTTTGAGGTGTGAAAGTGTCAGACTTCTTGTGAGTCTGAATGTGAATCTCCCTCCTTGCAGCTGAATCCATCTGTTTACCACACATTACTACGTGAAGTTGAATCTGTTTGAGGGGAAGAGCCAGAGCGGCTCGGCCCGGTTCGGCTCTGCTCGTTTCTCTGGCCATGACAGCCAGGAGTGAGATGGAAGCGTAGCATAAGTAAAAGAGAGAAACTGGAGACGGATTAATATCATCAGTCCCAACTACAAATCAATAATCTGTTTATCTCCCCTCTTTTTTCTCTTTTTCCCCTCTTTCTCTTTTCCCCCTTTCTCCTTTCCCCTCATTTTCTCTTTTTCCCCTCTTTCTTTCTCTTTTCCCCTCATTTTCTCTTTTTTTCCCCTTTCTTTCTCTTTTCCCCCTTTCTCCTTTCCCCTCATTTTCTCTTTTTTTCCCCTCTTTCTTTCTCTTTTCCCCTCTTTTTACTCTTTTCCCCTCATTTTTCTCTTTTCCCCTCTTTCTTTCTCTTTTCACCTTTTCTCTTTTCCCCTCATTTTACTCTTTTCTCTTTTCCCCTCATTTTCTCTTTTTTCCCCTCTTTCTTTCTCTTTCCCCCTTTTTTATTTTTTCCCTATTTTTTCTATTCCTTCTTTTTTCCTCTTCTATTTTTTCCCTTTTCTCTTTTTCTTTTTTATCCTTTATTCTCTTTTTACTCTATTTTTCCCTTCAACTCATTTTTAAGTTTGATGTGATATTTGTTTTTAAACTGTGTTTTTATTGTGCAACTAATAAATTTGATGAAATGTTTTGCTAAAAATCCAATATTTTTTCTCCTTTCCTCTCCTCTCCTCTCCTCTGCTCTTCTCTCCTCTCCTCTCCTCTCTTCTCCTCTCCTCCCCTCACTCGCCTCACTCCTCGCTCCTCGTTAGCAGAACTGCAGACGACGGGCCTTTTGCTGCAAGCGCCTCACGCCGCCGCTCTGTGATTTCATGTGTGTGTTTCAGGCTCCCAGTGCAACTGTAAAAAATCACACTTCATACCAAACATGAGAAAACACACAGAGGGTGCAGCAGCGCTCTGGGCTCGTTTGATGGGTTTGGTTTCCGACTGGTGGAAATCTGTGACAAAAACATAAAAAATGCACGGGCAGCCCGCAGGAGGTTGTTTTTGGTGTTGGCGAAGTGGCTGTGCTTCATTTCAGAGGTGAAGAAAGTAACATGGTGGATTATTGTGCTTTGTGTTGCAGCACCGTTTGGTGCAAAGAAAGTCTGAATCTTTGGTCATTAGCCACTCCTTTTCTGACAACCAATGTGTACCAATGTCATTCTTCAGTGGCCACACAGTGAGTTTAGGATTTTCAACCAATAATCCCTCTTATAATGGATATTTCTTTCCATTAAGTGAAGAATTAGATAGTAATTCAATTTAAAAAAAATTAAGCAAAGTTGCTAAAAATGCAGAAATCACAGTGCTGAATGTTGGTATACACAGTTGAAACCAACAATTTTTAGTATGTAAAACTCTTTTTTTGTTTTATAACAAAACACGCTAATAGTTTATTAAGATTGAGCTTCTGCTACTCATGTTAAAAATGGCAGTCATGATGTGGAGGTCTCTGCTTGTTACACAAGTGGAAACATACAATTTATTGTTTAGTTTTTCCATGTCTTGAAATTGTTCTTTTCAGATTAAAATATGTTTGTGGAACTAAAACTCTGATTCTTCTAAGAGTTTCATTGTTTTTTTTATCATCTGTATGTTGATGATTAATATATCAGTACACTTGAAATATAATAAAACTAACTCGCATGTTGAATTGATGGAAAAATACCAGTTCTCTTGTTATAAGTCAAATAATCTGACAGTGGAATTTAAAAAAATAGATTAAAAAATTATTTGAAGGAATTGTTGACTTAAAACAAGCTCACATTTCTTGATAAAAAGTTACTTGTAACTCAGTTTTGTCTTATTTAAAATGTACGAATATATTTCTACTAGAAACTGGACTAAAATAATTGGTAAATTTAGTGTTTTGAAGTGTACAGACATGTTGTAACCAACTTATTGCTGTTTATCATCAAAGAGAAATGCTACACCAGTTTGTACAGTTGACCACTTACAAAAAAAGCTACTTTATTTTCCCTGAGTTTAAAAAAATGACATGCTTGCTCAAATTTAAGAATTTATTACTTTTTCAGCAGCTTGTTGTCGGCACATTTACTTTAAGAAATTTCTTTAAAATATTACTTTAATTACATAATAATATTACTATTTTAATATTTAGATCCCTCCCATGAACTTGTGTTGCCCCCATTTGCATGCTGCCCTGGGCAGAGAGCCACAGGTTTCATATCCACAGAAGAGTTTCCAAGTTTGGCGGTTAAGATATAACCTTCAAACGTTGATATCGCCATGGTGATTGCTGTTAAATATGTTTGTGCAGCTCCAGTATTCATGGTTCTCAGATGATTTGCTAGGGTGGCCAAGCTTTTAACGATGTTGTTCTGCTTTTATATTCCTGTAAAAGAAATGAAGATTTTCAGAAGAAATTTTCAGTTCACTGGCAGTTTTATGGCTTCAGGCGAGGATCATGAAACGGACGCTTGTATCAAAGCAAAACGTATGTCATTAAATTTTCATTTGAAATCCTGCACAGCTTGGGAAATTACCCCCTCGCCCGGGTAGAGCAAAATGAAGGAATATTTATGGATTTTCTTTCCCCAAACATCGAGTGAATCAGAGTAACAGGTGTGATCCGCTGATCCAACAGGTTAGAAACCACTTTTGCCCCCCAGAGCTGCCGTTAAGAATTAAAGTCCGGAGACTTTAATTCGAGCAGAAGCGCAAAATTTAAACACGTCCTGCATGAATTGCTCCAGGTTACAGTTTTGAGTTCCCAGAGAGACGGCTCTCTGGATCTCCCTTGTGATTTTCTAATGGTGGGTGATTAGCTGTGTCATCCTCAAAGACACTCGATTGGAATTGCAAACGAGGATCGGGTTGTGGGAGGCTAGACCTGGTTTCTTCCTCCTGCTGATTAAAACCGTTTCATTCAGGAGGATTATTGTTTTAGTTTTTCTGGAATAATGGGATTAACCCCGAGTTCTTCCTGATTGTTGTTGTTCTTGCTGGATATCAAATTTACCAAAATGCTATTAGCGAGGACTCTCCTCTGCTGTTAACAGCGGTGAATTATTCATAGCAGGGCTTTAAGAGCTTGTGGTTTAACATGGAGTCACTGACTGCTGTGGAGCTGGCATGGCAACCACTTTAATAGAGCCTTGCATGAGCTCAGAGCTGTCAATCTCTTCCTTCATTTATTATGGGGATCTATGTGCTCTTTGCTTTTTGTCTCATTAGCTCAAATTCAAGAATTATGCTGCTTAGGAAAAGCAATTTCACAACATGAGGGTATTGACCACACAATTATTTACCTAAAATGTTATTTTTCTGGATGAGAATATAATTAATTTCATCCCTTTGGGTGTTTTCAAAACAAGTAGGTGCAAAAGTTTGACGTTAAGGCAGATTTTTAAAGGTGACCATACCCAAAATCATTCTTGTGTAATGGGATTTTATTCTGTTCAGTTTGGCCTTTTTGAACTCCTTTCAGAATTAGTTGTTTTAGGGCCTTTTGTCACTTTAAATCCAAATAAGCTGCTGCTCACCGTGACCCCGAAGTCAACGTTAACTCGTACGTAAAATTCCTGCTAACAGATGCGCGATTACACAACTGTACGTCCAACAAGAATGTACCAATAGTTTCTGACAGCAGTTTCCGTTGTTTAAGGATACAAAAGTAAAGCTAACTTACAGAACCTTCTGGAGTTCCCTTTGGGTTGCTAGGTAACGGGCTGAGGTTGCTAGGTAACGACGCAGTGCCAGTGGAATGTGACTTAACAGTTGGAAGGTTTTTAAAATGGCTTTTATTTCACACACCAAAAAACATTAACTTGCTGCCAAAATATGAATGGGTAGTTTTCTTGTGGTTTTTGGTTTTTTAACACACAAAGTATTCATCCAGGTTTTTGCTTTGAATTTAATTTATTTTAATAGGAAAAGGGATAACAAACATCCAACGACTTTTACTAAAATTCAAACTATACTTTTCGAAATAAAATAAGAGTTTGCCATATTCTGTTCTTGTTTCTGAAAAGACAAAAAATATCTAGAAAATTTCAATTTGAAAAATTAAATATATAGTTTGTTGTTTTTTTAATCTGACAAACTTGTGGGACCTTTTTTTTTAAGTTTCAAATCTAAAATGATTCATCAGTTCCTTATCTAGAGATGGCTTACTGGTTTTCTTATTGTATTAAAGTATTGTGAGTTTAGGTTATAGTTGAACAAGTAAAATTATAATTAAAAAACAAAATACAGAAAGTTCTACTTTCAACTTGACATTTTTGGTCTCCAAGTGTTGACACCTCTGTTACAAATAAAGTCAAATATATATATTCTGCAGATATTTTCAGTCATCGCTCTGAAAATATGAGTGAACTGGAGAGATACTGAAGCCATTCCCCAAAGGTTACTGGTCCCTTGTTCAGTTGATGGAAAAAGGACGGCAAATATCACTGAAAAAATAAATATAGATACAGAAATGAAATGTTGTGTCATTTTAGCATTTGAGTAAAGCTGGAAAAAGGACATCAGAACTTGTCTGTTCAACTTTTACATTGAATCATGATCTGAACATTTACGGATATGTTTAAAATCAAGATGAAACAGTGGTGACCTGAATCAGTAGCAGTATGTAAACAGCCCACCAGTTCCCTCTTCATTAGCCGCGCATCAAAGGTTACTTTGTTGCATATGGATGCTGCTTTTTTCCTCGTTTAAAATCAAAATGAGTGGGCGCAATGTAGCTACAAAGGTCTGCAAATCACTACAAAGTTAACGAGGGGAATCATTATATTTTCTTAATGAAGCAGCCTCTGGGCTCGGAAGGGATGAGCGCTAATGGAAAATTATATTTGGAGATCCAATCAATGTGACCCCTCCTTTATTGCTTCCGTGTTGTCAATATATCTGTCATAAGAGTTCAATTTACCTTGTATTTTAATTATAAAGTATAAAATCAAGTGTAGTCTCAAGAATAATGTTCATTAAGATGAAATACCTTATGATTAATCGGCTTTAATGCTAAAAACTGCGGCTGCATTCATAATCTTGCATGAATCTCGATAATTATAGAACAGAATGCGCATGGACACAGTTAGTTATTTATAGAGCAGCCATTTAATTTAGTTGTGTTAGTCTAATTTCTCCAATAAGCCTGGAGCTGGAGTCATTATGTGCACAGCAGTGGCTTTTTATAGCAGTGGCATCATTAACTCGTCAAAAGGCATGGTAAACCATAATCAGCTGTTCAGATTTCAAAGGGACGTCAACGCCAAGCGAAGAGCTGAAAATGTGTGCATGCCTCAGAGACGAATGTGGAGGAATTTTACTCGGATGAAAGATCTGAAGAAGTGAATCTTTCAGCAGAATAGTGATCCAAACAGGGGATGGATGCTGAAAGAATATTTCACGCAGGAGAAATCGGTTTCTGAGAGATTTTCCCAGACCTAAATACCAAAAGCCACCTAAGAGATTACTGTCATATATTTCTGCAAACTGAATTAGAGGACAAATACATTTTTCCCTATAAACCTGGATTTTGAGAAATGTGTTTATGCCATTTTGCCTTGAAAGAAATATAATTTTCCTCGACATTTAGTCAATCAATCAATCAAATTGTATTTGTATAGCACATTTCAGCAGCAAGGCATTTCAAAGTGCTTTACACAATTAAAATAAAACAGCATGTGACAGTAAATAAACAGAAAGACAAATAATTTTTTTAAAGAAAAAGTAAAAAGGTTAAAAAGATAAAAACATTAAAACCTGCACCCCTTGTAGGACTTCAGTTAAATGTCTCACTCAGAGTTTTAGTTAAAATGCCATTTAACAAGGATTCTCACACCTCAGAGTTTTAGTTAAGATGTCATTTAACAAGGATTCTCACACCCCTAGATATAGATTTGTTTGACTGGGACGTTTTCCGGGGGGGCTTTACATAGACAGTGTGAAAGAGAAATAAAAATAAGTTAATAAGTAGATGAAAAGTAAAGAAAAAAATATTAAAAACATTGAAGACATCAAACCCCACAATTTAGCAATAAGCAACTCTAAACTGAGATTTAAAGTTGAGATTTAAAAGGCAATTAGTGTTTCAGCTGTTTTACGGTTTTCTGGAAGTTTGTTCCAAATTTATGGTACGTAGAAACTGAATGCTGCTTCTCCTCGTTTTGTTCTGGTTCTGGGGATGCAGAGCAGAACCAGAACCAGAAGATCTGAGGGGTCTAGATGGTTGGTACAGCAACAGATCTTTAAGGTATTGTGGTGCTAAACCATTCAGTGATTTATAAACTAACAGTATTTTAACACATTTAGTGACATTAATGCGTTGACATTTAAGCAATGTTAAATGTGGCAGGAGTGCTCAGACTTTCATCCACTTTAAAATCAGGGTTTATCTTTATTTGACATAATCATGTCTTTGATGTGAGATTTCTAAATGTGTCTTAAAATCAACAGGAAGAAATGGCGTCTAAACAACTTAAATCTGAAACTAATGGGTCAGTTTTAAAATGTTTTATTGACAAAGATCACTTCATACCAATTCTACATGTGGGAAAGTTGATTAAAAATTATTATTCATTTAGCTCAAACAACTGCAGTTGATTAGATTAGGAAACATGTAGAAGTGGTTAGTCGTTTATTTAAAAAGGATCTATTATGCTAAATTCACATATTGCACGGTTCTGTGTTTCCATTTGGGTCTGAACTGCTTCTAAAAACAGCCTTAACCCTCGTACTTGCGAGGACTGAGACAAACGTACAGGACTGTGGCAAATTATACAAGTTTTACGTGTGTGGGGTTGGTTGGACCCCTTTTTTAAACACAAAGGTTAAGAAAACAACCAGCCTTTTTCTGTCATTAACTTAATGTTTTTTGGTGTCTGGAAAACGACACGTCAAACATGTAATTAATGGTAGTTCTTCAGGTGACAGAAGGCTGACTTTGTAACTGTCTTCATGTGGCTCTGAATGTTCAGGTCAGAGTTCATCACTTCTCCCAAATATCAGGCTTGATCTCTAGTTTTCAGTTGTATTAACTGAAGCTGTGTGTTGACTCCGGATTGTTCCTCTTTAGGTCCAAAGATAATAACTTCAGTTTTGTGTCTGTCCTGCTGGAGAAAGTTTTGGCACATCCAGACATTGATCTGTCACATTGTAATGTAGAGCTGTGTATCATCTGCATAGACATAGTAACTAATCTTATTACTTATAACCTGAACTAATGGGCACATGTAGATATTGAATGAGAGGGATCCCAGGATTGAACCTTGGGGCACCACATATGTGACTTCTGGTCGCCCCAATGAGAAATTACCTTGAAACAAAGAAGTTCATCTTGTTCAGTTAAGATTTGGGTAAGAGTTATACGCTGTGTTATCATCTTTAAGTAATAGTGTGTTCCTGTGTTTCTGCTTTAATAAAATGCCAATTCTCTGGAATATATCTGTTCAGATATCTCAGGAAAATATTATTTTTTAAAACATGAATTTTAAACACATTCCCTCAAGAAATTGGCAGAAATGTTGTGACCAGGTTGAACCTTTTTATTTTGTAAAAATATGAGAATCAAAGAAAATGAGAACAGAGACTGCGTGACCTGCCTCAGGCTCACTGGAAAAGGTTACTTATGCAACCGATTTAAAAGATCCTGAACAGAGTTTTAAATAATTTTTTAAAAAGATAGTTTTGCTTGAATTAAACTAAAGAGTAGTGCGAGTGCAGTAAGATCAAATTAGCGCGTATGGCTCTGACTCTATATGTTGCGGCGGCGAAGCGCGAGCGGGGACTGACAGTCGGAGATGGTGATGGCTGATGGGAGGCCTGGTGGGCGGCGAGCTGTTTGTTGTTTTAACATTAGGGAGGTCGCAGCTTTGAGGAAAAGGGCTTGGAAGCAGATGGAGGTAAGAGACGGGCTCGAGTGGGTGGATGACCTCGCGTTCGCCTCTCTGTTCTCCAGCTGCCTTCACTTCTATGCTCTTTAAGAAATGCAAATTAACTGTGTTTGTGGCTCAGATTGCTTCTTTATTGGTCTGTTTACTCACATCCTGCTGATTTAATGCTAATTTAGCTGTGTTTAATGTTGTACTGACAGGAATTAAGCTTTACTATTTTAATTATTTAGGAACTCAAATTATAAAGGAACTTAGGGTTAAATTTTTTGCAATCTGCTTTTGTTCGTCTGTTTTAATTTTAGTGCTTGAATAAAAACAGAATATAACCCTCCTGTTACTTATTGAATAAAACTGTAGCCATGTTGGACATGTCATCTGAACGCAGAGAGCTTTTATTCCTCTCTGCCGTCTCTAAATCACAGCTGTTTCTGAAACGGGAAAATGTGTTTGAATAGCTGAACGTGGTACAAAAGAAGGTAAGAACAAATGAAATATGTGAGTGGATGAAAGAGCAGATTAAAAGCAGAATCTATTTAAAAGAAATACTGTCTGGTTTAATTCAAATTTACACTGAAAGGCTGAGAGACCCGAGGAGATGTGTTCATAACGATAACACAATAAATGTTACTTTGAATTTAATAATGTTTATACAAAAGACATAAGAACCAGGCTGGCTAAACGAAGATATATTTGGAAAACAATGTTCTCAACAGATTCAAAAAGTAATTTTTTATCTTTCATGCAATATTATCTAAAAGATAAAAATGTTATATACGTGTTAATTATATTAGAGTTCCGGCTGAACATTATCATAATGTTAAGCTATAATGTTTGTCCTTCTGTGACATTTTTCCATCTCTGTTGAATCAGCTCACAGTCATAGCACTGGCAGGAGAGAAAAACTGTTTACAACAGAGAAAACCACCTTTTTACCTTTCATATTCCAATAATATTGTAAAATGAAAAATCTGTACCGTGTTGTTTCGTTTTCAGGATTTATCTTTCTCCATATTTGAAGAGACGGCATTTTGTTTCCCAAACTGTCGGGTACCTTCACAATTTCCACTAGCCCTTTTGATTTAGAAATTAATTGAATATTTTATTCCTATAGCGTAATTTAACCCTGAAAACAACTTAAGTTTGATATTAGGGGGAAAAAATTGGAAACCAAACTATGTTGTTTGTATTACAACTCCACATTGCCAATAAAATGGCACTTATAATATTAATAATAAATTTGCTCTAATAAGCTCCAAACTACAAATACAGCAGACCTACAAAAAAGTTTTGGATCTACATTGACTAATATCCTTTCCGCCAAAAAAATTTAATAAACGAAACGTGATTTTAGTTTTTAACTCTTTACCTGCAGGTACTTTTTTGACTTTGCGATTTTGTCCCACATTGCGAAAGGTTTGGACACCCCTGATTTAAGTCAATCATTTCTTAATATTGGTGAAAACTTCAGATTATTTCACTTATTTCGTAATTGTGCCGTTACCTAGCAACCCCAGCCAAGCGAAGTCTGTCACCTAGCAACCAAATTCCAATTCCACTCATAACATGAAAATAATCTTCTTTTTCAAAACAATATTAAGGAATTATTTTCTTTAAACAAAATTTTATATTTTATATATATAATTATTTGCAGTAGAAACATAGGAAAATACTTGGTAAGGTTTTGTATATTTGCAGCTTGATCAGGTTTTCAGGGCCTTTTTAAGAGAATTAGTTGCACAACATCAGTAATCCTTTAATATACGTAACAGTGGGACAAACAAGCAAATGAAGTCTATAACAGACACATGAATTTTCATGGCACTAGCTAAATTAACATTTACTGTTTTAAAATGACTGTAAAATGTTAGAATGTCTTTTAATAGGGTGAATATCCTACAAATACATTTCAGTTGTCTGTTTTCTTATAACAGATATGATATAAATTGCGCTTCATCAGCCCAGTTCAAATCGATTGTATTTTTATCACCATTTGCACCTTGTCTGTAAAACACAAGCCGGCTGCTGCGACTCTGTGGATCGGCTCTGTCTGATAATTGTGCCGTTTACAGTGTATTTGACCTTTTACGCTGCTGCCCACGACTTCAGTGAAATCTGTTAATGGTCCTCCCATCTCATAAAGCCTCACGATGCCCTTTGGCTGAAGCTTTGTGTTTCTGTTGAACCCTTAATCCCTTTATAAGGTCTGCAGTCATTAGCTCAAACACGGCGGTAAAAGATGTCCAGAGTCACATTTGAGGCGTCACTTAAAGCACAAATCACTTGATCTTTTCCTAACGAGGATTAACTGGCGCGTGTCTGCGCTGGTTGGGGTTTTATTTTCGTTAACGTCAGACAGAAAGCAGGTATGTGCAACAACGTGGGTTGAAAAGTTAATTGCGTTTTAAAAATGTATTGAACCAGACACTTACAGACAGTTGGTTTTTCTGCTCTTTGCAGGTGACTTCACTGGCATGAAGCGCTTAAATGAGTATTAAATTCACAATAATTTCAACCACCTACAGTGTGAAGCTTTTTACCTCATGCAAGATGATAAATAAAGTTTTCTTAAAAGTAGAAATTCATTTTATAAAACAGACCTACACAGTAAAAATGCCAGTGTTGAATTAACACCCAAAAGTGTCTATATGTGTCCAAGTCAGCAGGTGTTAAAGTAACACTTTTGAAAGTGTTAAAAGATTAACATTGGTCTATAATACTGAAATGGGTTTAAGAAAAGTTAAACTTTCCATTTCTGTGTATTGTTTTGAATATTTTCCACTGGATTTGATTAA
>CAEGAF010135745.1:0-19333 GCA_903067075.1 Micropoecilia bifurca | reverse complement strand
GTTTAAAAAAATCGATACTCGCGGATGAAAAATCGATACTTTCCGAGCGCGGAAAATATCAATATATATCGCCGAATCGATTTTTTTTTTTTTTTTTTTTTTTATACAGCCCTACTTGAAATGGATGACAATCCTTGAGACTTCAGAGTGGGATTAAGGTTCACCCTGAGAAGCCATGTCCACTGGTCATTGTTATTTATTTTGAATTTGTCTGAAGACCATGGTTAGAGGTTAAGACTAGTTTAAAGCATATACTATCATTTATTAGCAAAATGAGAAGCTTCACAGTAAAATCAGAACCTTCCATGTTTGTAGCACCTATTGAAAAAATACACATTTCTGCTCTTCAGTGAGCCAACAGTGATTGTAGCTCATTGTCCCAAGCTTTGGGAAATCAAACAAAAGCAAATGAATTCACAAAGTTTTTCTCTTGAAAAGTTAACAAGAAAATAAAACGAGAATAAACGAGAAAATGTTGACTCTAACTTTACTTTATAAAAAGGAGTGACCAATAACAGACAAGGTACAAAGGGTGAAGTCACAACGATCCGATCCAACCAATCTGCGCTTTATCCTGAAGGAAGTCTAAGCAAAGTAAAACTGAACCTAGCAGATGTAAGCAGATATGCCAATATGTGACGAAAACTTTAGCACTTTGTGATTTAAATTGTTAGGTAGAATAAAACTGCATGTTTGGAGTAAGAATAAAACGACAGAAACAACTGGAAGGGATTTAAAACACACAAGGGATATTAGAATAGGAGCATTAGGACCATCTGTCAGATCATTTATGATACATTGTTTTGCAAACAATGTTACATTTAGTTACATAGTTTCAAAATACGTTCTTACCTTCTACATAAAGTGCCATGTTTAAGCTGCCAAAGTACTATGAATCCAATCGACAAGTTTCAATTAAAAACTCTGATATTTTCAAGTTGTTTTTTTTTTCACTCCATGAGATTCACTGTGACAAGCGAAGGGTCATTGAACGCAGCATCCCGTAAAATGAACCCGAAAGTTTCCATGCGCTAATCTTAACGCCGCCAGTCGGCTCAGTCCTTCATTCATCCAGACGTAGGAGCTTTTTAAATCATCCCTCTATTCCCAGGATCTTGGCATCCTGTCAGGAGTCCCACTTATCTTATTGACAGTCACAAGTCAAATCCGGATACGGAAAAGTACGTTTGAGCCAGAGCAAAGCAGGTTCTGTTACTGGTGGCATTCCCAGTTACCACCAAAAGCACGTCACCAAAACTGGCCGTGAATCCAAGCTCACACCTCTGTTCACGTTTTATTCCCCGCTGGCTTTGCCTCGCCCCCTGCGCGTGTTTTTATTGCTCCGTTCAGCCCAGAAACCACGTCTACACCGACGCTGTCAATCATTAACCGATGGGATAGATGGCGCGTGCAGAAAATATCCTTAATATAGAATAAGGCAACTGGGAAAGATTGGTGGATGGATAGGATGTCATCCAGGAATGCGGTCCAGAGGGGCCAACTAGTCACGCGGAAGAAAACGTTCGCTTTTTCCGAGAAATATTTTTGGCAAAGCGGCGAGGTAACTGGATGATACCGTGAAAAAACGTCTGTCCAGTTGAACGACAGTCTTCAGCACAAACACGAGAGAGCAATATTTAGTGTGAAGCCATTTTCTTACTGTGTTACTGTGGGATGCTGGCGGAAGAAAGTCAATGGTGTCGGTCGGCCTGGACCACAGCAAAAGAATGCAGCGAAGACACGCTCAGTTCTTTTTAAACCCAGGGAACCTTAAAACACCATGTCACTGTTTCCTTTACAGTTCCTCTTTGTAGGGGGAAAAAACTAAAGCGTAAACAATGAAAAACTTAAAAAGGTAAACAGTTCTAAGATATTTTTACAATTCACTCCGGTTCCAAACAAGGGCAAATGGGAACCAATGAGAGGACTTCTTTTTTGTGATGACATTTTGGGCACCAATCGTTTGTTGCGACGTATTTTCGATGGTTTTTCTTGCAAGTGATGGAACGTAGACGTACACGACTAGACAAGCAGAAACGATACGTCGGTGACTCCGCCATACTGTGAGTGGCAAGTTGGACTTGGAAAACATGATTTCCTAAAAAGCTTTGTTTTATAATATTAAACAATACAATAATGTATAGCAAAATCACATGACAACGGCAACATGAAACACCATAAGCTTACTATATTTCCCTTTTAAACAATTTTAAGTCACCTAATCCCGTTCTGCTTTAGCATAATTAAACATTTATTCCGTTTTGTGGAGGGAGCTAGTAGTCAGCAAAGAGAAACTTCTAAGATTTTTTACAAGTGTTCGACTTCTGTAATGCAACAAAGGTTTTTCTACTGATTATTGAGAAGTTTCTCTCCTTTTCTCTCGAAGTTTGGTTCTGGTAGGAATTTCTCTGAAGTTAAGAAATATGTACAAAAAACAATCGATTTTGAAATAAATTTTTTTTGTTTTTTTTTGTTTTGTGTGTTCATATTATTAAAAAATATATAGATTTTTCCCCATCACATCAGAAAACAGTTAATGTTTCAAATGTTTTAATGTTTTCATTGTGAAACATTAAAACATTATTTCACATTTTTAAGCTGTTTAAATACCAGTTCATAACTGGTATTTAAACAGCTTTACAACTTTTCGCATGTTTTAACAAAAATGTTCTCTATTAGATGGCGGAGGTTTCGATCCAGCATCTACTACTGAGTGTCTATGATGGGAATTGTGTCTCTTTTTCTGGATCCGAACCACTTGGCTCAACAGGAAGAGCCGGATTCTTCGCATTATGTATAAGCCAACCAAAATGTCGGTTTTACTGGTAAACGTATGTAAGCATGTCATTCTCACTGCATCCTTCTTATTAACCTGACGATAAAATCTTCTATCACATCGAGCAGTGAGAGCGTTTTACTGGTATTACATTTTGTACCAACCGGCTCAATATCCTGACTCGTTAACGATCAGATTTGTATTTACTGTGTTGTGTTAAAGCTTGTAGAAACTTTATACACAGTTATAAATATACACGAAGCCAAAAGAAAGCTTCTTTCACCGATATTTGTGTACTTGTGTTGTCCCACTTATGCCAAACCATTTGTAAATATTTATGCCGTGAAACATCTTCCCGGAGTGGCACATTTTCATGGTGGATTTTGTACCTTTAGAGCTTGTCTCTATCAGCAATTTCATTTTCTAGTTAATCGTACTAATAATAGCTTTGTGAATTCTGATTCATGAAATACTGCCGCCGTCTGGTAAAGCTGTGTCATTTCACTTCTGTCAGGCCTCTGGAAAAAGACCAGTAAAACAAAAAATACAATCCCTGTTGAAATATTAAAATGTCATTTTTATATTAACAACTAATTTTAGTTAGATTAATATAGATTAATAAAAGCTAAATGGCCAGACATGTCACATCCACAATGCTGTTTGCACTGAGGAAAATGCAGACATCAAATTAAAAATGCTTTATGAAATGATAGATTATGCTTTATAAAATAGTTATGGCTTTTTACTAACAGGGACTTCAAAAGTCAGCTTGTTTGATTGGACATCTACAATAAACTCAATAAACCTGAAGTAATAGTTGAAGCCTTCAATTACAGTACAAGCTTTTTCTGAAGTCACCAAGAGCAAAAAGCGGATTCCCCCTCATGAATATTATCTCAACCGTTGGCATTTCTATTATGATGCAATGCAATGGTAATTCAAGCCAATCAAACCTAATGAAACATTGCGAAGCTGGTACTCTGTGTCACTCAGAACCAAACACCAAAAAGGTATTAAAAAAAGGAGCCTTATTATTTTATACATTTTTAATTTTTAACGTCGAGTCACCAGATACGGTGTTTCATGAAGTGAATCACTGACAATATGTAAAGAGTCATCCATCCATCCACTCGCCACCAGAGATCAAAGTCTGATAAGACTTTGATCTTATCAGACAGAGATCAAAGTCTTATCAGACTTTGATCTCTTGATCTTATTTTAAAGATCAAGATGAACCAATAAAATAAGCAGCCGATCTGCTGCTTTTCTCATCAAAGTAAACTCATATTCATTATTTCTCTAGATTAAAAAAAAAAAAAGTCTGGCAGTGGACAAATATAAATCCATCTACACGCTCAAACCCTGGCATTCTTTTTTATGTGAACATGTATATCTGCAGAGAGCAGTGAAGGGGCTTATGGAGTTCTGCGTCACAGGCGTGCCTCTGGAGTTTTGGGTCTACATGGTACAGGGGTCGGCCCGACCGAGTGCAATCATACTCCCAGGAAAGCCACGGCTGTATCCCTCTCTTCTATAAGCTCTGCTGCGGTGGCGTCCATCTTGGATCGAGAAAAGTCATTGATCGCCAGGCCCTCCACAATCTTCCAGGTCTTATCCTAATGAGATAAAAACAAAACAAAAATAACAGCACTCTCATAACAAAATAATCCTGAGTGAGCTTGCTGAAATGTGAAAATGAGGTCACGTCAGAGCCACCTTGATCTGGACGGGGAACGAGTAGATGAGGTCTTCTGGGATTGCATAGGCGTTTCCAGTGGAGTAGATACCCATAGAGGTGAATTCACCCTGGAGAAAAGACAAAGCGAGTCAAACTTATCGAGGCATCAAAATTCAAACTAACAATCATTAAAAATAAAGAATAATCACAAGCATGCACAGACATGTTCAGGGGAAGGTGCTCAAGTCAACATGGGACAGTCAGGTGACTTAGTAGACAGGCAACTGTTTTCGAGGCACAGCTTAAACAATCTAGTATATACACCAATTTCAATGATCAATAGCCGTTTTCTGTCTAATGCAAATGTTTATTAATGCTCTACACTCCACAAGTTGGTTTGTCTCAAATTGGCAACACCACAACAAAGTATAAGCAATGCAACAACACAGAACATGGCTATAGGAAGAATCATCCATACTTCTACATGTAGGCAGTGTTGATATATGACAGAAATTATTCTTAGAAAGTTAAGATTAATTAGATTAACAACAACCTCTGGGAACTGATCACATTATGTTAGGCACAATTACAAATATATGGTTGGTAATATAGGCTTTTAAATCCAGAAATGCTACATACGGGGGAACACTGCTATGACAGAGTAGTAGGGGCACAATAAAAAAAATTAAAATTAAATTACGGGAATAAAGTAAATAAATAAAGTTTCTAGAGCTGTCCGATTTAAATGTTAAATATATATTTAGCAATATAAAGAGCGATATGTGTGTGTCCTTAAGACTGTTGTTAATTAACAATCAAAATGATTTCCCCTTTGGGGATTAATAAAGTGTTATTATCTTATTATCCTTTACTATTACCCGTGTTAAGTAAAAATAATATGAGAATAGAGGCATATTATGAGAATAAAGCTGTTCGAGAATAAAGCAAAAATGATAGGAGAATAAAATGATAGCATTATGACAACAAGAGAAAAAAAAAGTAGTATTAGGAAACTTACCTCTGGGGTACCAACCCAGATGTCCCTCATGTGGTCACAGATGGCTTTTGCTGCAGACATGGCGCTGGACAGTTTTCTCGCCTTGATGACTGCAGCACCTCTTTGTTGAACAGTCTGTAAAAAGGGAACATTCTTAATTAAATCAAAAACGATTCTTAATGATGTCAAAAATTTGAGTGGCCCTTTGAAGATTGGACACCGAAAGTTTTACTTCTTGTAGTAGCCAATTTCTATTATTAGGGTCAGCAAACACCTGCCCAATGCAATAAGTGTGAAGGGTGTTCCATTCCCTGCCGCCATGTGAACATAGCAAAAGGTCCAGGTTTGGCCCCGACAGAGAAGACATCGACTCACAGCTATAAAATCCCCTTTGAGCCAAGCATCGTCCTTGACTGCGTCAAAGCAGGCGAGCTCACTGCCAGACATGTTGACCTTGCAGTGGTGCACATCTGGGTACTGGGTCGACGAGTGGTTGCCCCAGATAATGACATTTGTCACCTGAGTGCCTGGAACACCGCAGCGGATTGCCACCTGCAGGGAGTGAGAGGGTGAAAGCTCAGATTTCATCACAGAGTTGGTAAGCAAACAGAAACTAAAGTGCCTTAAAAAGGTGAGGGACCTGGGAGCGAGCCCGGTTGTGGTCCAGACGTGTGAGGCAGGAGAAGTTTTCTTTAGGGATGGAGGGAGCGGACTTGGCTGCTATCAGGCAGTTGGTGTTCGCAGGGTTTCCCACAACCAGCACCTGAAAATGGACCCAGCTACATATAACCCTGGTAACTTCTCATTTCAAGGCACAAATCTGTTACTGTAAGGAAAATGTTAAAGAAGCAACACAAGAGAAATAAATGTCACCTTGACGGTCTTCTTAGCATACTTATCCAATGCGGCCCCTTGGCTCTTGAAAATGTTCACGTTAGCTTTTAGAAGGTCCTTCCTCTCCATGCCCTCCTTCCTGGGCATTGAACCCACCAGGATGGCCACATCCAGGTCTTTGAAGGCCACCTCCTCCTTGTCAGTGGGCACAATGTCTGTGAAAGGAGAAAATAAACGGCTGGGTTATTGTGAGTTTTTT
The DNA here is from genome assembly GCA_903067075.1 of Micropoecilia bifurca. Lineage (NCBI taxonomy): Eukaryota > Metazoa > Chordata > Actinopteri > Cyprinodontiformes > Poeciliidae > Micropoecilia > Micropoecilia bifurca. The sequence continues at coordinate 12,789 of CAEGAF010135745.1, read as the reverse complement.
CACAATAAAACCCCAAAAACTGAGGACAAGTTGTCCACCATCATGAGGTTAAATGACTATAGGCGTGTTGCTCTGATGTCTGTGGTAATGAAATTATTTGAGTGAGTGGTGTTGAAACATCCAAAGGACATCCCAGTAATGTGCAGGACCCCTTACCGTTTGCTTACTAAGCAAACAGGTCAGCAGTTGCTGCAGTCAACTTGGGACTTGACTACATCCTGAACGACCTTGACCGCTCAGAGACATTTGCCAGGATCCTGTTTGTGGACTTCAGCTCAGCCTTCAACACTATCAACCCAGACACTCAACACTGTAAGCTCCCACCTAAAAACCGTCAGTACTGGCACCCCAAACCCCAGAGGTGTGTTGTCTCCCCAATCCTCTTTTCTCACTATAACACCGACTGGACTCCTGAAGTTAGCAGGTGATACCACTGTCATTGGTCTGATCCAGGACATTGGTGAGTCTGCATACAGATGGGAGGTGGATTGGCTGATCCACCATTTTGGTCAGAACCACCTTGAGCTTAACACTCGAGGCAGTTGAGATGATGGTGAACTTCTGGATTACATACCCCACCATCTTTAACGGTGTTCCCTGTGGATCACTTCAAGTTCAAGGGAGAGGCCCTTTGTCGAGACCTAAGATGGTCATAGACAGACATTATTTGGAAGAGACTGTACTTCCTGCTGGTGATCATCTTCTATATGGCCATCATTCAGTCCGTCCTGTGCTTGTCCATCACTTTGCAGTTTGGCTAGTCCACAAAACAGGATAAGCCCATAACACAATAAAAAGCCTAGGTATGTTGAGAGAATCATCAAGGCCTATCTTCCCTCAATCTAGGTCTTGTACAGGTCTAGGGTCGGGAAACAAACCACTAGTATTTTTGCAGACCCCCTACATCCTGGAAACTGTTTGGACCTTTGCTTTCAGGTCAGTGTCACATAGAGTTACTTGATTAAAAACAGCTGTCACAGAGAGTTTCTATCCTAGACTCTCCAAAGGACACTTAACAGTCAGTGTCCAGATTGAAACCATGCATTTTGCACTAATTCAACCTCGTCTTCCTCGCTTGTAAAAACATTGTATAACATATTAACCAGTTTGTCCCTTGAGCTTGTGGGTGTTTTGTGCATAAATGATGCCATGGTCAGAGTTAAATGTCTTGGCAATTAAAAACAAAACAAATCAAGCTATTTACAATGGCCACATACTAGAGTGAAAAACAAGACAAAATGGACCCTGAACGTTTCTCATGGATACACAGAATTGTATGTGTCCATCTCTGTCGGTGCCTAAAGTGCTGTATTTGCACTACAGCTGGTTAATACTGGGGCCACTCAGTGCCTGTCCAAACAAAGCATCATTTCACAGAGGAAAAAAACATCTAGGTCACAATAGAGTTGGCACATAATGGCCCCTCACACCTGATCTCATGATGAGGGTTACAATGGCAACACCTAAAAGACTTTTACATATGAAGGTCAGGTGGCCTAGTCTAAGATCTCCAGAGGAGACAAAGCAGAGCCGTACACAATTCCTGGGGTAAACATTTAGTTCGCAGAGTAAAAGACAATAATTTCTAAGCTAAATAAAAAGTGTAATAAAAGGTCGTAAGGAGTGGGTACCTGCTATTGTTATATGATTTGGGAATACAATCAGTAGACTTGAAATAAGAATTTATATGACTTGAAAACTGGACTTAAAATTGACACTAAATTGTAAAGTGAACAAGTAGTTGTACATTTTTTATCACTACATTTAAATGTTTCGGACATCATTAAAAGCAGCCAGAAAGGCTTGTTCCACAATCACTCCAATAAGATTTTAAATCGCTATTTTTGAATAAGTGTGTTTCAGCTATTTTGATGTATACAATGTGTGGTTTATTCAATCTTTTTTATATCTTTTCCACTAATCTGGTGAATGATCCCTAAGAAGAGATCTCATTTAATTGCGTTGTTGAGTTTATTTTTCTCATGGTTTGAAATGTTTACCTCTCAGAAGTGGAAGGGAACAGTCCTGCAGTTCCATGACCACCCCCTCTAATACTGGCAGCATGGGAGTAATGTCCAAAAGGAGCAAGATGATTGGCTAATAAACGAAAGAGACGAGAGATATTTAGTAAAAATATATTCAAAGTATATTCAATTAATATACTTAATTGAATAAAATTAATTGTGAAGTGTATTGTGCGAGGCTTCAGACACACTGCACGAGTAAAGCTGTAAGACTCGGTGACGACTGTGTGTGCCAAACGGATCAAGTGGTTTTAAAAATGGACTAAGACTCTTGGCACGAGATCCTCCTCACTGACTTCAAGGATAATCCTCTTTCATCGGAGGCCACATGGGTGAGCGAATGGAGTCTGTTCAACTCCAACATAGGCAACATCTACTCATTACCACCCCCTTCAAAATATGGAGTGGGACATTCTCCACATTCACAGCAGTTTCCGAACACCTGTCAATATCTGTCACACTGCAATTGCACCTCTACACCACATAATGAGATAATGGGGTTTAGAGGGTTGTTAGGGTACGATAAAGCCCATCTTTACCTGATCTTTGCCAAAGACATCTCCCTTGGCGATGCTCAGCAACAAAGAGTATGCAATCTGGCCAGCAGCGCCAGTCACCAGAACTCTGATAGGCTCAGACTGAAAAGTACAAAGTGAAGAAACTGAAGTACAAATTTTCTTGCTTTTAGAAAGGCGGTTTTCTGGAGGTGGCAGTTAATTTCATTTTTAGTACACATAGCAAGGGGGTTCTATTTTTTGTTAACTGGATTAAATAGATCAGGGGGTCAATGTATAAATAGACCTTTTGGTCTCTATTAGGGACCTACTGTTGCATAACAAAACCAGGATAAATTTAGGTTATCAGCTGATCCACATCGCTACCCTTCATTCATTACCTTAAATTTCACTCAAACGCCAAATAAGCACATCGTTTTAAGAGAGAACAAATGAACTAAAAATTGGATGTTCTTATCTTTCACCAACTATTTCAAATTAAACAGTTTTTTAATCACTAACTAAAAGAAAAATTACAACATTTTTACTCGACAAGTTAAATACATATCTACAATACTTTATAAAAGAAAATCCCTTAATTGAGCATCTTCTGCTTCTTGTACTTACCATGCTGACAGAACAACTCGAACTGTTCTCCCCCTACTTCTGACTGACGCCTGAAGTCACTCCTGTTTAAAGCCTTTTTTCACTACGACACTTTTACATGTCATACGGTAGACTGAGCATGTATGGTATTGTAGTTTATTATCGTAACATTCTAAGCCTTTACCGAAAGATGCTAAATCAGCTCAAGAAACAACAATTAGATATTATTTTGAATTGTTCTCGGTGTTGAAATGTGCTTTCATTTGTTATTCGATTGAATTCACACCATTAGCGATGACTACTGAGATCAGTAACCCCTTTTTAGAACAGCAGGCGAGCTAGCTAGCCAGAATTAGCCCTTTTTGAGCAGCTTGTGGTTGCTTAGCGACGTGATTGCAGAAGCCGCTAGCACTGCTAGCTGGTAGCCTCGCCGCTTGTCAGAAGGATACACAGAACAAGGACTTCAGAAACAACAATTGGCACAGCAGTGACCGTAGCATAAATTATTTATACAAGATAAAGCGGTAGAGATATAAACAAGTTCAGTGAGAGACAGGCATTAAGTTTGGATAAGTCTCGTTCACATCCTGACGAAACTTGCAACCATTTAAAGTGAAAAGTATGTGCTGACTGAATACCAAGAATATAACAAAGGTAAGGTAATGACTATATTTATCTTTTCCTCGAATTTTACTTTTTATGCTTGTATGAGTGGCGTTCATTTTGACGCATATGTGCATTGTTAGAAAAACCGTCTTACAATGCCCTGTTATCATGTTTCTTTAGTAATAGCTACAGCATTACACTGTGACATATTTCCAAACACTGAAAATTACCTAATATGGGGTAATATTTAATAATAGTACTTATTATTAAGTACAATTATAGTACTTAATAAGAGTACTATATTTAATTTAGATTAAATATAAAATTAATGTTTACTAGGGGAATAATAGCAATTTAAAGGGGGTTGGTGTGTGTTCAGCATCTAAAAACTTGCATCAATGTCTCTAAAGAAAATATAAGTAAGCTTCTATACATTTTGTACCCCACTTACAAGAATTTTGGCAGCAATACCTGATTTAAGATGACTCTTCAAGTTTTTATTATCATATTTTGTTTCATTTAGCTAATTTTTTCTTGGTTTATCCCTTTATTATGGTGTGCAGAGTAGTCTGCAAATCCAACCAAAAAAATACTATTATACTTATTTGAACTGAGGGAAACTGAAATTAGATTTTCGTTCAGTTTTAGAAATAAAATTGACTTTGTGAAATAAATTAATGTCATAACTGAGATAACATTGTATTAATTTCTTACAAAATTATGTGTTCTGTGTTTTATTTATTAATTAAGGTAAAAGGGACACAAACTGAATAGTTTTTTCCAATCATGTCTATTGATATTTTCAACTCCAGATATCTCCACTACATTAAACTATTCTAATCTAAATTAAACATTACATGTTTTCTTATTTCTAAGGTGGTTAAAAGTGCAATATTTGAAAGAAAATTGTGTCATATCTGGCATTGGTTTCCAACACTTGTCAGACTAAAACAACTGAATGAAGCTTATAGTGTTCATTTGAGCCTCATGTATACAACGTAATTTTCTCAAACTAAATTAATATTTACATTTTCATATTATTCTGTTTTTAAGATTAACCACATAACACTAACATGAGCCTACTCCTGGCCTTAGTTTATGTGTTCTCACCTGACAGTGACAGAGCCCAATGTGAAGGCTCTCTTTCTCCAGAGAGTCTGTGTTTGATAGCTTCATTCAGAGCTGTATAAAGCAGCTGTTATTTCGTGTTTAATTCGTACCCTTACGTGCAATAAATACTTGCTTTCTATTGGTATTGACATGAGGAAAAACAGGAGTCTGTAGCTATCAGATTATGACTGAGTTTAAGATAATGGAAAGAACAAGGCAATATTGAAATTCCCATACTATTTCATGAAATACTGGTACCATGCACAAATGTTTTTTGGGGTTTTTCTTTTTTTCCCAAACAACGGCTGCCTTATAAAAAAATAGAATAGTGTAGCCTACCAGTCAGGAAAAGTCATCAGTCACCATCTACATCTACCTACAGTGGGGTACAGATGGGGTATTTTCCCATCTGATAGTCTGGTAGAGTTGCTTTGATTGGGGACCAAAATTTGCTACATTTTCAGCTGGTGTGGTTTGCTTTCATACTGCACTGTGTTAAATGAGCTAAACCATTGCAAAATCTGTTCCCCTCCTGTTGCAACCTGTTCTCTGTTTTAGTGCTGCACCAAGAACTCCTGTAGGAAATGACACAAAGACCTCAGAAGCTAAACATGAGCTCAGCTTTCTTCTCTGAAAAATGTAAAGAAAAATGGTTTAGCATCAGATTTGAGCAAAAGTAGTGGTTTATAGTTCTGTACACAAAAAAACCCTGTGTTCCGCCATTTTCAAACAAACAGTTTATTCGAGGGTTGCAACTTTTGTAAAACACATCGACATGTTGAAAACCTCTTGTTCATGCTTGGCATATTTTCTTGACTAGACGTCCTGGATACGATTTTGATGAGGTGAATTTGCTGGCACTATTATACAATAGTCAGAAATTGGTACTTTGAGTAATATGAGCAGATACCAAGTCCTGCTGGTAATTTTAATTTGCATCTCTATTAAACTTATCAGCAGAAAAGGGCTCTAAAATGTCCTGGTTAACACCTGGACTTAGGAAGACCTCAGCCCAGGTAAGACACTTCTGATGTTCCTGGTTTAGGAGTGGCCTAACAAAAGGAATGCAACACTTGTAGAACAGTAAGGCAATATGGAGATCCCACCTTGTGAATCTCTCCCAAGTCTTATTTTCTTCATGATCCTTTGAAGGTTGCAATTAGTACAATGTTTGAATTAATGACAAGTTAGAGAAAGTAGTAATATCAGACAAAATAATGTGCTTTAGATGGCCACACTGCGACAGACTGGCGACCTGTCCAGGGAGTACCCCACCTACCGCCCGGAACGTCAGCTGGAGATAGGCACCAGCAACTCCCGACCCCACTAAGGGACAAGGGTGCAAGAAAATGGATGGATGGATGGATGGATGGATGGATAGATGGCAACATTTTCTTAACTTTAGAGTTCATTAATCAAATGTCTATTTTCATGAATGTCATAGCTTTCAATGCATTCAGTAAAATCCCTTTAGGTCTGTTGTTATTCTTTAAGACATGTGACAGCAATGACTGCATTGCTGTGAATGTTACTTGATCCGTCTGACTACAGTGTTTGTTTTCCTCTCTGACACTCTCCACAGTCAGGTTGACATGTGGGGGATTAGACATACTTTGTCTTTGTGAAAAAAGGAAATCGTAATAAACCAAGAAACAGCAGCTGGCCCCTTGATAGTATCTGGTGCCAGCTTGCACGTTAGCTTGATCTTTATGTTTGTGCAAGTGTGGAAAACTATCGGCATTGTGGGTGATTTTTAGAGGTGAGATCTGGAGCAGAGAGCCAAAAGAAAGTAGAAAGAGGTCATATGTGTATAATAATAATATATGTACAAAGTGTAGCAATGGATCATGCACATTCATGTACACGCAGAACCTACATTCTCATTCCTGCTCTGAGTGGCAACGGTCCTTATAAGCATTTGACAGCATATCCTCTGTCCACTCCATCTCCTCCTTTTCTTGCTCATCTCTTCAGTTTTATCTCCACTCTCCCCTTTTTATCTCTTCCTATTCTACCCCTCCATTTGTCCTTGTAGAGAGCACCTGAGTGACCCCGTTACACTGGCGCTTGGAGGCAGACAGGGCGGTCGCACCCACCGGCCTCGGTATCATCCCTTCTTATCTGCCTTCAGTAGACCAAATAGCCCTGACAGACTATCAGCGCTCACAATGAGATTGTAGGTTCCATTGAAACACAAAAGTACACAAAAAAGACACAAGCCCAGCAGATAATTACATTACCATGACTGTTATCTCTCATTTAGTTTGGCATCTCTTTTCTTCTGACACCACTTCATTTACCTTGATGTTCCTGTGACTTAGAGGCATTATGTCCCTGCCTTAGATTAGCTGATGAAGTTGTTGAGATGAGTTTTGTCCCACTGTATCTTCTTCACAAAAACCCAGTGTGAACTTGTTTTTTTAATTTATCAATAGTTGCAGTAACAATCTTAATTCACTAGGCGTCAGTATGCGGCCAGTTTTAAGCACCCGAACATCACTTTTCCCACCATTTGGGAAAAGGTCTTTTAATTTTCTTTGAAGAAGCTTCAGTAACACTTGTTGCCAAAGCAGAAGCACTATGTTTGAGTAAGGGATTATAAGTTGGCGGTTGTCAGTTCAAAGTGTCATACTGAAATTTGATAACTATGAAAGAGTAAAGGATTTTAACACTACTTTGCTTTGTTTCACAAAATTATGACTGTTTTTTTTTTCAGTACATATTAAACTATTCCACATTTCTGCTCTGGCAAGGTATCTAAAATAGCATAGACATCAGGTCATCACATTTTTATTTAGCTGTTAGATTATAATGCAAAAAGAAAGCATAGAAAAATGTGTTAGGTATTGCCTTGGTATGCAACCACAAAATCAAATTTTCTTACATAAAATGTTAGGAAAGTGATCAACTGCTTTCAAATTTCATAAATAGATATTTAAAAAGTTTTATCTGCTTGTTTTCATTTAGCCTTATACATAGAAAAAACTGCTGGGTTAAAAATAACCCAATTCGTAACTATAGTGGACCTGCTTGCGGTTTAGTCTTGGATTTTCTGTGGAATGTAGAGCCAAATTATTTGTAAAAATAATTTGTGGATTTTTTTATATTACACATCAAAATTATTTGAAAGAAAATACAGCTTGGGTGGCTAAATTACCTAGCCACATTTCTACCTGGCATGGTATTGGCTGGCTATTACAAATCAGCCAATCAAGAAGCAGCATTCATTTTGCATGGCACTGATTGACTGTACCCCCAAAAGATTGTTGGCAGAAGACTTTAGACCGCTGGTCACAAAGACTTTGAGAGTCCTGTAACTTTTACATGTGTCCTTTGTCTCAAAATTGAATGACTAAGTTGCATCACTAGCATTCAGCTATGCTCTACAGAGTTCTGCTAATGATGAGCTAATACATCTAAACTTTGCAGAAGATGGCCCTTGAATATTGGCGTTTGAGACCACTGCTGTAGACTTTAACTTCTGCAGTAGTAAAAAGATGGTTTCCATTCTTTATATTAATGCATATTAAGGTACATTTTGTGTTTGAATTATTGAAATAGGGAGTTACAGGCATTTTTAGAGGGGATCTCAAGTCTTTATGGATTTCAACTGCTCACAATGGTCCCTCACCTAAATAAAATCCATAGCACCTTCAGAAGTCACCTACTTGTTAAATTGACTCCATATGTGTGTAATTTATTCTCAGTACAAATCTAGATGTTCTGTGAAGGCCTTTAGAGGTTTTTTAGGACAGACACTAGGGAACAAACGGCCTCATCGAGATCAAGGAACACATCACTAACCTACACACAGAACACTATTCAGAGAAAAACTATCAATGAACACACCACTAGCACATCATCGCAATGGTGACACATGGTGCTGGTGTCATTATGTTGTGGAAAAGGGCCTATCTTCAGCAAGAACAGGAAAGCTGGTCAGAATTGATTGGAACTAATTGTACCTGTTGGAGGCCGAAATATATTTGAGAATGGGCCACAGGTACTCTGTCCAGCAGGACAATGGCCCTAAACATGCAACTAGACTTACAATGAAGTGGTTTAATAAAATCATAGTTGATAGCCCACTCAAAGCCCTGGCTTTAGAAACGTGATAATTGAGGAAATGTGGCAAGACTAAAAGGGTTTTAACAGACACTCTCTGTCCAGTCTGACTGAGCAAGAGCCATTTCAAAGATCGAATAGACAAACATTCCAGTCTTGAGATGTTTAAAGCAGATGGAGACCCATCCCAAAAGATATGCTGCTGTAATTGCTTTAAAACCATGTTTTCATTTTCATCAATGTGGCAGAATGTGAAAAAGTGCTAAGGATTATGAATACATTCACAAAGCTAACAAAAATATTGAAGTATTTCTTTTCCAGGGTGTAATATTGCATCAGGAACCGTACAGGTCTGCTTGAGAAGTTGTTGTCTGTACGGTTTTGGCACCTTCAGGAATGGCCTTGAGGGATGTGAAATGTTTCCTGCCTGGCTTGATGTGCCTGCAGTGTCTGTGATTGAAACCGGAGAATGACTTTGTTTCTAGCCAAGTGCTGGCACGCTGTGTAAAAGAAAAAGAAAAAAACCAACACTCAATCAGAAAGAACACAGACCTCTGCAAACAGACTAACTAACTTCTTGGCACTGAAGCAGAACTATTCAATTAAATCTCCTGGAGGACACGCGCACACACACACACACACACACACACACACACACACACACACACACACACACACACACACACACACACACACACACTCTGAGACATCTGAGGTGTGTCTCTTCCTCACTCTTAGCTGCCTTGACTACATCCTGCAAGTCTCTCTTTGCCCCCCACCCTCAAGGGGTGTTTGCATAGGGAAATGGTCCGTGAAATGGGTTTGATGGAATCAAACTTCATATTAAGACAAATACATATTTCATAGCAGCTGATGGACTGATTGACGGGACGGTGTCTTCATTTCTTCTGTGCGTCACTGCCAAAGAAGATGATTATCGGCAACAGCAATATGAAGACGGATCATGGCCTGGTTTCCTCGAAGAGGAGATGAGTTGTTGACTCGTCATGTTATGACTTTGAATGACTCTTGATGTGAGTAGTTGTGCAGTTTTGTAGCAATTCTTTCCCTGACTTTGACCACAAGGGGGCACCAAACTGTCACATGTTGATGCGTAGCAGCTGTCCCAACTGAGCTCTTTCTCTCTCTCTCCTCTGCTGTTGACAGCATCCCACACTCCAAACTCACTGAAGGATAACCAAAAATGCAGCAGCAACAAGCCTCCTGAATCTGCAGCCAAATGATGTGGCAGCAAACCTGCAGAGAGTGGAATGTTGTTTATGTTTTTTTGTTTTTTTTCATCAATGTGACTGTTGTTTTTGCATAACAAGGCTGGCTGACAAACCTTACCCCCCCACAACCCACCCATTACTGTTCAATAACTTCAAAACCCAAATCCATCCAACTGGGTCAGCGATGGCAACCTGGTGCCGAAGCTGGCGGTCACAGCCCTCTGCACAGCCATAATGGCCTGTGGCACAACTACGAAGAGGGTGCGGGGAGAGGAATGGAGGGGTCACATAACCGACAACATTCCTAGTACCTCCAAGAGGCCGGTCGTCTGCAGGTTTACCAGCAGCGCTGCCCGTCTCTGTTTATCTGCACAGTCTAAAAGGAAAAGAATGTTTTCCCCCCACAACACGGCTGTGTGGGGATTAAAGCCCATTCTGAGTGGCCCCGGGTCGTGCAGCAGATGTTAGCCAGGATAGCACTTGTTACCGTGCCAACGGTGAGCCTGCAGGATTGGCCCGACCAGACAACTCTAAGCCTATACATGTAAGGGAGAGGATGGGGAAGCTGTGGATAAAAGGAAGGCCCAATGTACGTTAAAGAGAATGTTGGTGGGAATTACTTCACGGTGTTCGTTCATGAGGCTATCTGCGTCCCATCTGGGATTTGCATCATCACCACACACCTTAAACATATGTGGTTTCTTTAGGTTGCGTATCTCTAATTTTGGAGTGTTTGTATTCAAAATAAACCCTCCAACCTTTTAAAAATGTATTTAGTGAGAGAACATAAACATTTTATTTAGAAATTTCAGCTGCACTGTAGTCAAAAGTGATGTAATACCTATGCTGTACCAGCATTTGGCAATGATGTTGACATTAACAACATTAAAACTCAAAAGAAGTCCTGAGTGAGGTTAACAAGCTCTTTGCTAGTGGTTCTTCCATAACCTGTGGTTAGTGGTTATCCCGTGAGGGATGCCACCCCCACGTTGGACTGTTTTGCATCAGTGTTTTGAATGTAAGACACAAACTCAGATCAAATCTTTTGTTCAAGCAAGAAACCAGAAAAGGGTAGTCTTTGGAGCTGTGGATGGTTAAATATTTGTTTTGCATGGTATGCTATGCTAACTGAGTCTTTCTTAGACTTCCTTTTTTTTTACCTTTTACACCTGTGTTTAAGCTTCATGCATTAACAACCTGATTCTGAGTTTGAATTGAAGAACTTCCAGACATCTACAGGACTAGTCCTGTTCTGTGTCCAGATTTATCTCTGAACCAACAAGTGAGCCACATAGCTTGTGAGTAGCTACTACTATCACACATGCCGGATATAAATGTGATCTTTTTCATTTTGTCCCGCGTGAATTCTGATGTGAATATTGTGGATTCTGTGGAAAACCGTTTGTCACTTTAAAGCTTACATTTTTCTTGACCAATTTCCCATTCTCTCTCTTCTTAGATGAGAAAAATGTCTTAATTATCTGAAATAGTGACTCATAAATAGTTATTCTTGAGATCCTAAGACTCTTATTGGCTTTAATGTTAGAAATAGTTGCTATTTCATTCTAGTTGTTTCCTCTTTCTGACTGTCATTGAATATTCAAAAAGAGGAAACAAGGTCTGACAAGACAAGACTTGACACAGCTTATATTATTTCAGACCCCAGCTATTGTCCTGAGCACAGAGTAGAAATCAGGGTTGTATATTTTAGGGCTGATCGCCCAGGTGATCGGAAGTTTTTAAAAGCAAACAGAGCTCAACACAGCAGACACTGAAAGTTTTTTGTTTGTTCAGTTCCATAATGGCATTACTCTGAGGACAAGTGTTGGACAGAGCAGGGCAGTTTCACACATGGCTGCATGTTTGGGCTCTCTGACAGGTGGAGAATAGCCAGATGTGTGTTTGTTTGCTTGAGTGAATGTGCTTTAACATGTGCATTGTTGCTGTATTTCAGCTGTTTTCAAATGTCAGCAGGAGTCTAATTGACTCCTTTAGTGTAGGTAACACGAAGAATTTTGCTCAGATTTTCCTAAACGGACACTGGCCGTTTAGGAAAGTGTTGTGAATGAAATAAAGGATAATTTCTTTGGAAAAAATAGGTAAGAATGAGTACGCCATGCAACTCTGATAACTTAAAGAATCACTGTTAATTAGCAAGAAATTGTGTTTTGTCTTATATTGTTGAAATCAATATCTTAATGTTATGTCAATCTTTATTGTAATAGAAGCCCTAGATATAGGGGTGTCAAACATACGGCCCGCGGGCCGGAACCGGCCTGCACGGAGGTTCGATCAGGCCCGCAGGATAATTTGAAAGTGAAAAAAAATGCATAAAAGACATGGATTTATTTTTTTTTAATTAAATGCAATTCATGAATTATCCGCTAGGGGCGCACTGTTCGCAACATCTGCTGCTTGTTATGACTTATATAAGGAATATAATATTCGGCGCCACTACGAGACTCACCACAGCGCAAAATATGACGGCTTACAAGGACAACTGAGAACGGATAAGGTCAACGAATTTCTGGCGGGTCTGAGGAAACAGCAGTCAACTTTCACCCGGAGCCGAGAAGTCAGTGAAGCCGCGGTAAAAGCCAGCTACCTAATTGCTAGTGAAATAGCATTAGCATCAAAGCCGTATTCCGACGG
>CAEGAF010135738.1:0-20279 GCA_903067075.1 Micropoecilia bifurca | reverse complement strand
CAAGCTTCAAACCAGTACAACAGGATGAGGAGAATGCAAATATTAGACTTCCACCAAATTTCCATTTTGCAAGTATAGTTCTAAAAAAAAGTACTTTTTTTTAGAACTATACTGCCCCTCAGTGGAAGATAAGAGTTTGAATGAGCAGACTAATAACAAATGCAGTGAACTGTGTGTGACAGTGTAGAGGACAAGAATCAAAGTAATTTCAGTTAGTTTGGACCTCCAGAGGTTCCTGCTCATTCTGGGTTAAATACCTGCATGAGTTCAGAAAACAAAGTCATTCACCAGATTGTGTCATTTAAGGAAGATCTTTTGTTTTAGTAGAAAAATGAATGTCCTTGTAGGTGCTTAAAATGTGTAGTATAGGTTATCCTTATCTTGCTTCGCTAAATCACTGAGGGAAAGTTTTCAATTAGGTTAAAAAAATAAAAATTATTATAATTGATAAAATGACTCATAATTTCAAAGTGGTTTAAAATATAAATATATCCAGTTAAGATCCTTGACCCCTTGGCCATTATGTTATTATTGATCCAGTATTGATTTTATTCTCTAATGCACTCATTCTAATTGTGTTTTCCAGCATGTTGCAATTTGTGGCTGCCTTTTTAAAATATTTGATATCCATATGTCCCACCCAGCCCCCTGACAGAAATTAAGATATATTTCTACATATCCTACCATATGCAAACAGATCACACAAAAACTTGCATTTGTGTGTCACCATACAATCACGATCAGGATTAGTGTCAATGATATCAAAGGAAAAAGTCAAAATTAGACATCAGGATTCCAAGATTTAATACCCAGATCAATCTTTATATTTTCATACTAAATATCCATGAATCAGTTCTTCCCAGTAAAAGCTGACATTTTTATATGCCACTCTCATTTCAGCCATGCATTCTTATATTCTTTCTATCTATGCTGTGGCTTGTTGAGATTAAATTCGTACTTAAATTCCTAATTTAGCCATACTGAGACATTAATTTGAGATAGTTTAGCTTTTGATTAAATATCAAAAAGACTTGCCATTCTTACCATAATTACTTATTATTACTAAAGCAGACTTTTCTTTGTATGTAATGTATGACAGCGCTATTATTTTAGTATTACTATTTTAATCTATTTCTCGTTTCAATGTGCATTTCTTCATTTTACTGGAACGCAATTTAACTTGAGCGTAAATGGTACCAATCAGCCTGGGCTTGCGCCTCCGTTGCTGTAGCCAATCAAAACCATGCTGACGTTTCAAAGCAGGTGCATTCTGGTACTCGTAGTTCTTAGCCGGCTTGAAGTCAGTCAACCGCCGTGCGCTCGCTGCTGTGACGGACTACAAGAGCTCCTGGTCCTGGATAGAGGCGGCGTGTTGACGGCCGCTTTACTCCACGAACTACGGTCGCACAAACATCGTCCGTCTTTTTTTTTTCTTTCTTGTATCTATTTATTAAGATTTTAGCGCTTCTCAGAAGTTGACAGCCGCGGCTATGCAGTCCGAATCGGGAATAGTTCCAGACTTCGAGGCTGGAGAGGACCTGCAGGACGAGCCGAAAACATACTACGAGTTGAAGAGTCAGCCCCTGAAAAACAGGTCAGTTCTGCGCGCGTCTGTGCCAGAGTGGACAGTTATTCACAAGACTGCAGCGGCTTTTGGAGTTGAGGTGATAATTAGGCTGCTGACTTTTCTGAGCGCCGTCCCGAAAGGCTGGGTATGATGTTGGTGCGGCTTCTGCAGGGATGTATCTAGAGTTGTTCCGTCTGCAGCTGGACTCGGTCCGTTTGGTTATCCTGAAGTCAGTTATGCAACACTTGGGTGTTGTCTTGTCAATATCAACTTCAAATATTAGTTCACAGAAGTGCAGACACGTCCCGGGTTTTGTGTGTGTGTGTGTGTGTGTGTGTGTGTGTGTGTGTGTGTGTGTGTGTGTGTGTGTGTGTGTGTGTGAGGTGCTGCTCAGCCTTGCTCATATGGATGGTTGATGCTCTTCAAACAAAATGAGGAGTGGTGTTTTATTATTGAGTCATTTGAAAAGCCACCAAGAGTTGCATGATGAGTGTTGCTTCTTGGCACGTTTATATTGCCATGTTATATCTCCATGATGTTAAATGAGGGCAATATAACCAGAAACCAAATGTCATAAAAAGTCAATATACGTCAAGAATTGTATTCAAAAAGTGTGATGTAGTTCAAGCAGCTCATTCTAATGAAAACTGCAAATTCAGTTGTTTTTAATTTTAAGAAATGTTTTAAGAATGTTGTGTACTGTGCAACATTTGCACTCAGTGCTTATTTGGAGTATCTTCTGCGTTACTGTATAAATGTGGGATGTCCTGGATACTTTTGTGTCTTAAGCAACTGACTCCATTTCAAGACACGTCTTGCAAATTTCCTTCAAGCTCTTGAATGGGTTCTATCCACTATGTCACAGGACTGCAGCTATCCCAGCTAGCACCTTTTTCTGCGACATGTTTTCCTTCCACTTAACTTTTAATTATTTTGCTTGCACACAGTGTAAGACAACCGCCAAGGATCTTTTGTGGCTTTCCCTACTGGTTGTCAATGAATGTTTGCTATCAAGTCTTCTGTCTTCCAAATGACTGTAAGAAGTGATTATAGCTGTACACCATAATCACAATGTCTGACTGGAAACAAAACTAATTAAAACTCTGTTTAGAATAAACCAATATACCTGACTTTCAGTTTTTAGTAGAAATCATTCTTTCTTATATCCAAGTGCGTTTACGTCAGAAAGTAAAAGCCTTTTTTTTCTGTAGTTTTGCTTTTGAAAGAAAAACACCTGCTGTGCCTCTAATAACGGCAAAGGGTTTATGTTGAACCACCAAATGAAATTGTGCTCAGAACCTGTTAAAACAAAATCTAGTTGTGACACATTCCGA
Source organism: Micropoecilia bifurca (assembly GCA_903067075.1). NCBI lineage: Eukaryota > Metazoa > Chordata > Actinopteri > Cyprinodontiformes > Poeciliidae > Micropoecilia > Micropoecilia bifurca. The sequence continues at coordinate 17,378 of CAEGAF010135738.1, read as the reverse complement.
TTATGTCTCGAGTTTTGACATCAATATTTGGGGTTGATAATTTGTCTCATCTTGAAACATAAAAAGTGAGAAAATCACCAGATGGTCTTCAGTGGAACTAGGTTAGGGTAATGTATATAAAATTTTACACTAGAAAAAAATACCCATGATATGTGGTTATTTTTAGTTATATTGTAAAACTCTAATTAATAACCCTAGTGATGATTGTATGATTGGTTCCATCAGAAAATGTATTTCAAAATGTTTATGTTTTAGAGTATAGTTAAAAGAAATCATTGTTCTGTGCTGTTTAGTAGCTCATTTGTACAATTTAATGCAATTTGCAGACATTTCTGCTTTTGATTTGTCTGGCCGCCGCTGACACTTATGACACCAGAAATTGCTTTTCAAATCTTATAAATGTAATAAATTTGCCATTTAAACAAGGACAGAGGACAGTAGATATTATATTACTTTTATCGACGCATAACAACAATTTTCTTAGCTTGTAACAATTGTAACAAATAAATGCTTTATGAATCCTTTTAAATGTAATTACTCAGCCCACAGTTTTGGGAATCCCAGATGTAATAGGTGGAGTGATGTAACCTATTTGAGTAAAGCCAAGTTTTATTTTTAGATCAGTTTCTCTGGTGCTCTAGGCTGTATGCTGACAGCATCGGCTGCTTACTAGTGCCAGGTATAAGAAGATTGAAAAAAGTTCTGGTTTTAAAACCAGAAGAACTTAACATCATATTGTTTCTCCTTTTAAAACTTAAAACAAATGCCAGAGAAAATGAGTGATGAGAGTTTTATCTGGCTGTAGAAGGATCTGATACTTTTCAGTTGTTTCCAACAAAAACAAATTCAACAGTTGAGACATGCATATGGTAGTCAATAAACTATAATATGCATTTCGGTGAGACTTGTTTATCAGGTTAAATTAACATTTTGAAAACGACAGCGTTTCGCAAATGTTATCATGCTTTTATTGAAGCTCACATTTCTTACAATCAGTTTTTTTTGTCTGATGTAATATTCTAATCATAAATGATGTTTGCTTTAGCTGTAAGAGCAAAATGGTCAGAAATAAAGTTTGAAATAAAATATGACTAGGTAATAATGCATTATTGGAAGATATTACTGACGACATCTAAACACCAACTATGTATATAGTCTTAAAGAAGGCAAATACAAAAAATACAATCACAGTTTAAATTTTGCTCTTCAGTTAAATCCTAATTGAGTAATGAGCCAGTGGATATTAAAACAAGATAGATAATGCTAGTCACATTTAAAAAAAAAAAGTTTAAATAATTATTAAGATGAGTAGGCATATTTTTATGGTTATGGTTAACTAAATATTCATGGAGTACAAAATTCAAGTATTGATTGCAACAACTTTTCTTTGTTTAGAAATCTCTAATGCTTGATCCAGTGTTTGGATTTGCTGGTTGTGATTGGTCATCATTTATCAAAGCCAGTGCAGTATTTGCAGAGAATCCTCTGATTGGATGATGAAGACCTGTTTGTAATTGGATGGTTGTGTGGCTCATTAGGTGCAAGTGCAGACACACTGTCATGCACTGTTGCCAGGGGACTGTGGGGGCAAGATGAGCCTGACTACCCAACAAGGCTCATCATAACACACTGGGGAAAAACCTGGTTGTCATACTGTGAGAATCTGACCATTCCCCAGTGTGGAGTGTTGCCAAAAAGACTGTTGAATTGCAATTTTATTTTTAGCATCATTTAAATGATCAATAAAATAACTTTTTTGAGCTCATTATTGTCTAAACTTAGAATTTTCCAAAAGTGCTTCCTATCTTGAAAACACGCCATTCTACAGAACAGAGCATTTTCCCAGTTCAGTGTATTAATGTAAGCTGTCTCTGCTGACTCAGGTCTGATGTGTGGTAGGATTTCACCTTTCACCCTTTTTCACCCTTTTTCACTGTGAAGACGATTCCTTATGTTCGTCTGTTTGTGTGCAACATTTAAATGGTAATGATGTCATGGATTCCCTGGTTATTTATCCCAGGAGGTTCCATAATTATCAGAATGTTTTAATACTTTTGAAAATGGCGACTAAATGGAAGCAAATCGATACAACCCCAATAAGCCTCTGTGACGAATGAAGCAAAAGTCAGAAGATCGCCGCAGTATGAATTGACTTACTGTTCCTTTTTTTTCTTAAGCAACACTGTCAAGGAATAGAGGAAATAAAATAAAATAGACTGACATGTTGATTTGACTGACAGTGATTTGTTGAATCCTCATGCTGAACAAGCTGTGAAACATTCTGTCCTCAGTTATGAAATGTTCGCTAAAGTTAGACAAGAAGGGACATATTTCTAAGGCTTGGTGTGAAAATGTGGCTCTTCTCTCTGGGATTTTAATACATAATGAAACACTTATGAGACTTACTGTGACGAATGCATTCATTTATCTCGTGTCTTATGTGAACCCAAGTTGTAAACTTGCCCTTGTTTATTTGCAGCGAATCACTATCAGACTGAATAGATTTTTGTTTTTATTTCCCTTGCTGCATATTTGCACTTCAGCTCCTTGTTTTTAGCTATAAGAGTGGGAAAACATCATCTCGGACAGTCCCAACCTTTAACCCAGTTCAGCATTTTTTCAAACTAATGCCTTCAATTTCTTCATTAGTGAAATGTCATTACACTGTTCCACACACGTGGCTGAGTCTGAGCTGTGTTACCGCAGGCAGGGTGGTAGCATCGGCAAATCCCAGTCGAATTATCTGGACGGCATTGTTTCAGAAATGCGTGAAGCTGCCTGGAGCATTGTTTCGAACGAAGGTGTCCCACTTCCTCTTCCCATCACATGAATATGACCCAGCACAATAATAGTCATGATGACTGTGATGTGTTATTGCGCACTCTGGATATTATTAGACTCATCAATGTCTTCCAACAGCTGGCTCAGCCGTTTCTTAAATTAGCGATCTTGAGAGCGACAAAATGTCGTCTCAAATTTCACAGATTTCTTTGTTTTCTTTCCATCTTCAGATCAGTTTGACAGAGCGTGCATGCTGCCATACACCATGTGTGAGACTTTTTGTGCCTATATATAGATGTGATGAAGGCATTATGTTAGTCTTCTATGCAGTGTAAATAAACTCTGCATGTTTAGCACTTGAGAAGTGTTACATCTACAGTGGATTTTTGCACACCAAATCTTACTGAAAATGAAAGTTTAAAAGCTTCACCTCTTTATGTCACATAATTTAACAAGGGACAGAGTAATACTATGCATTCAGACCATCTATGGGCTTGAAACTCTTGCTCAGAAGGGCTTTTGCCAAGCGTAATGCAAGCCTGGGCCGCTGTCTTTTTGTAGTTGACCTTTTTGGTTCTTTGTAAAAGCATAACTTTCTGTAGTTTATTGGGTATATCTGCAATAGACCAACAAAACTTTGTGAACATTTGTAAAATACAAGTGGAGCTATTTGGGGTTTGCAAATATTTTTACAAATTAAACATGAAGAGTGCAGCATCCATTCATTGTCAACCCTATATACTGTAGTACCACCAAATACAGCTTCTGTATTTTATTTGGTGGTACTACTTTCTGAAATCTAGAACTCAATGGGGTTTTGCCTGGTTAAATAAAGGACAGAGAAAAAAAAAATACACCAACTAACTACCTTCCAAAACTACCTTATTTGTAAATAGAGTCCACGTGCGTATTTGATTCTTGATATAAATCTAACTGTTCTATGATAAATTAAAATCTGGACTAGGCTTAAAACAATATCCCAAGCTTTAAATATGTCATAGAGGAATATTTAATCCAATATCCAAAGCAAATAAAATATTTGAACTCGGCCTTTGTGGATAATAACTCTCGGAGTTAATTCTTGATTTTCAAAGGAGGGGAAATTTTACACATAGGTAAGGTTTTATTTTCTTACTACAGTATAAGTACTTAAAAACTGTATTTTTTAAATTTGCTATAGATATTTTTGATATTAAAATAATTTGTTTAATCTGAAACGTTAAAGTGTGACAAAAGTTCTAACAAACAAATTGTAAGCAGGGAATTGACTTTTCATACAGTAAAACAACAGCCACAAAGTTTCTTTATGGTTTCATCGAACATAATAAGCTTTAAAATAGATCACTACTAACCGGAATCTAAATTCCAATTAGTGGTGAGACTTTGTCGTCAGAAAATATGTTGCAAGATGCTTGAATTGTATGAGTATCTGTGTTGGTATCCTATATTAGTCGCAGGCTGAAAGATGATGTTAGGAGCAGCTTGTTCTCTTGAGGAGGGTGATGGTAAGAGGGCAGACAAGTTTCACTCCTGATCTGACCCAAGAAGCTAAATGACACAGACAGGTGGTGCAACTGGAATAAAAAAACTGTCTGAACTGCATGTCCTTGTTTACATTCAGAGTTTTAATAGTGCTGAACTCTGTCTGCCTCTGATGGAGACCATAGGGAACTACAACCCTGACAAAAAGAGACTTCCTTGGAAAGCTGAACAAATTTAGAGCACAGAGTGCATCTCTGCACCTAAAAAACAAAATAAAATGCTGCAGCATGGTAATGTTGTTAGAGCTATAACTAAAGATGATTTCTACAATTTACGTGTCTCACGGATTCTCTTTCAATGACACGTTTGTTCCCTGCACTGTCAGCAGTAGTTCTTAAAAACAGGAAGAAGGTTAAACAAGAAATGTATTTATTGAGAAACTAACTCCATGAATATTTGCGATTTATTTCTAGCATAATAAGTTGAATGCGTACAAGCTGTTATTTCCCCTTGGAAACTGCAGCTGAACAAAAATCCACTGGATAGTTGCTTTGACCAAGATGCTGAAACTCATTTCAGTACTCAAATTATTACTTTAAGAGAAGCATTCATTTTCTTTGTCATTGTATTTCTATAATATTTTCACTTTCAACCTTCTGTCTTGTCTAGTCCAAAACTGTTTTGGTTTGGACTAGATGTATTTCTTGATATTCTGTAACTGTTAGTGGTTGTTCATGGTTTGTTTTGGTAAAACAAAATATACAATAAATGGTCATACTGCTATGACGAGTCTGAAAAACTGCAATGTTGTGTTTGTGGATGGAGGTTGCCTCTGTGTCAGGCACAGGAACCCGGTTGTCACACGCCTACAGTTTGCAGGACTTTATCTAAGGAGTGTGATTTCTTGACAGCTTTCTAATTTGAGATCTCACCAGTTTGTTCTTTCACACTGTTCTCAACATGCATTCTTTTTATAGCAAAGTATTTTTATGATGGCTGATAATCTCACTGCACATAATATTACCGTTTCATAGCCAGGAAATTGAAATGAATGAAATGCACCCTGAAAAAAGGCCCTGCCCCATTTAGGAGAAAAATGAAATGTTTCATTCTGGAGACATTTGGGCTGATTATAGTAAGCATACCGTGGAGTAGTGATTTTTTTAAAACCTTCTCAGTTAACATGGAGAGTGCAAAATTAATTTTCATCTCATGTATTACCTTGATACCTGCAGTCAGAAATAATAATGTTTTATGTAAATTATCTAGAAAAAGAGCTACTCAAAATATTGGCAATCACAGAAGATGGTTTGAATGCAATGTTTGGTTGAGAAGTGCATTCAGTCTGTACAGGGAAATGATACATTAAGTTTACTTTCACTCAGACCTATGTAAAGTGAGTCTGAGTGACAGAGATGCTAAAATTCATGGAGAGGAATAAGGATATTGTGATGGGCCATAAAGAGAAAGAAACAAGAAAAACATCAGTTTCAGCAGATATATTCATCACATTTTACAACAGTGAGGTTTCTTCCTTATACATTATAAGCCTGGCGGGCCACCAAGATTTACTTGATCCAAATTTTTTAACACAAAAATACTGTTATGTATTCCTGCAGCGCTACTCTGAAAAAAATAGTTATTTTATTTGTACCAGAAAGATGTATTGATTTTTGAGTTGTTGTGTTGACAGAAATGTTATGACACTTGTGCCGTAACACAAGTCAAAGATGTAGGTGTACGACTTGAATGTAGGACGCCCGGCTCAACACGTGTCAACACATGTCTCCAAGTGAAACAGTATCTGTGCGGCTTTGTACAGCGTGCTGTTGGACAGCATGTTTCCAGCAGGCTCCGGCCTTTTCCTTCACTCCGCTCTGCTGTGGCTCTGGACGGGGCCGGTCCTCTGCCTCTGACTCTGTGAGGCGATTGGCGATTCCAGGCCGGGTCCTGGAGCCTCCCCCTGTGACACACTTTCAGTGCGGCCCCGCCAGCATGACTTTCACTGCTCTCCAAGGGCGGGTGGTGCACCTTCAGGGGAAAAACAAACAAATATGGAGGCTGCCGGAGTGCAAGTGTACAGACCCTGCTCATATGACTTTCTGTGAGTACAGATCCTCAAGCATCTCTGATATTTGTTTTCTGGCTTTAATTTGTGACCGTATTGCTATATATCGACATTGAAGACATAAAGTTGATTTATTAGGAAATTAGAAGCATGAGAATAGTTCCCTCTGGTATAATTATGTTTAAATATGCATTTAGTAACTTCTTGTTATAATGCATTAAAATTAATGTTTGTGATTTTCATGTTTTGTTCCCTTGACAATTCCCTTGGGTGAAAACAGACTGATATCACTGAAATTATTGTACTTTATCTACTTTCTCACTGCAAAGTAACTCAATATTTTGATATATTTCTATGTCTCTGCTCTTGCCTTCACCAAAGACTCAGCTCTGACATAGTGGTAGATATGATGGAGCAGAATAGTGAGCACGCTCTTACCAATCATGAGTTGTGGTGGGCAGGGCCCTGTAAGACTGTACAACCATTGTGTTTTTTTTTTAGCCCCCTCTTTTGTGAGATACACACAAAGATGAGAGGAGGTGTGTGTACGCACAAGAATGAAAAGGTTAAAAAAAGGGACAAAAAAGCTTTTTATGCGTTTCAGTGGTTCCGCTGTCGAAAAGCCACCAAACAGAGAGAGAGAAAGAAACGCAGAGTTGAATGGAGGTTGTGCTTTGCTGTGTTTAGCTGTATCAGGTCATTCATACAGTGTAATACAACCATTTCATGGATTTTGAGATTATTGTTTTGTAAAATAATATTGCTTCATGTTGTAAACCTTGTAACATTTAATTTAGATTACCCAGGAAAATGTGGACATTTCCCAACAGCATAGCGATGACAATAAAGTGGAGTATGATGCTGTATTCGATGAGATGGGTTGAGATTGTTCTTCCGTTCCTGAAAACGGTGCTATGTCATCCAAAGAGGTGTGTTAGACATTTGATTATTGTAAAAAATCACCACTTCTGTACACATCATCGTTATCATAGCTGGTTCCCCATAAAATCTTGAATCCTGCTTTTGATCTTCTTACAAAAAACTACTGGTTCACCTTTTGATTTTAATTTTTGTAAAGAATTTGTGGAGTGCAGTGAATATGTTTTAAACCACTGAAGTACAACACAAAGCATAACCTGCATGTCTTAAACACGAGGAATCAGCAGCATCCTGCTTGTATTGCTACATCAGTTTTTATGTCAATTTGTCCTTTAGATTTTTTTAAATAAACAAAACCTTGAGGTGTTTATGTAATTTACTTTTTTAAATGTTCTTTGCTGCATGGAAAGTCAACATATTTATAAAAACTTAATTATTTAAGTTTAAAATGACTTCAGGTAATCATGTTAAAAAGTTCAGGCAGTTTTGCTTATAGCTCCATGTGCTCACCGGAAAAGAGGAAGCAAAGGAAACGAAAGAATTGGGGTATTTAGGAATTTTAACATTCAAAGAGAGAAGCAGATTAAAGACTTAAAGAGAACACAAAGCCTTCATTTGCAGCAGCAGAAATGAAAAGTTTTAGCCATAGATCCAGAAAGTTTGTTTGAAATGTCTAGGATGAAAGGAAACAAAGTCACCCAAAGCCAGGCTGATGCCATGTACCAGAATCAGTACAAAGGAACTTCGGGGAAAAAAGAAATAGCTGTCAGATTGAACGACTCAAACTTCTGCAGAGCTCTAAGACCGAGCTGAAATTCATTCTTTGTTCTGCAATTTAAGATCCTGCTCTTTGACATGAAATTTATTGGTCTTAATTGTTTCTCTCAGATAACTGGTGGACAGGTCAGTCCGTGAGGTATCAGACCGTGAGACTATATGTGATGCTGGGAGAGAATTATAGCATGTTGACGGCTCAACACCCAGTGAATATGCTGCAGACCGAGGCAGTGTTTGACCGCACTGGCTAATTAGTGCGATTACTGCACAGCTGGATTGGCCAGACGTTTTACGGTGTTGTATCAAAAGGATCACTCACTCGATGAAGGCTTCGTCCCGACAACTTCTGCTTCAGCAGAGTCTCTCTATTTTAGGACCACTGGACTTTTCTTTGTCTGGGGGGAGTAGCCGTCTAAATTTAAGAGGATGGGAAAACTGAAGCAGTCTGTGCTTTAGAGTTCCTCTTTGGGTGACTTTAAAATCTGCAAAATCTACCTTGGACTTGGTTCATTGTTCTCAATAACAACTCATGCTTTCTGAAACCATGTCTGTAAGGATGTTTTAAAGGGAGTGTTTTAGGAAATAATTTGGTGTACATGAAGTGAGATTTGTTAGAAAGTTTTATTTAGCTGTTTTTGACTTGTAGTAGATCACTATTCTGCCATCTTAATTTGTAATAATCCCAGATTAGTCAGATGTACATCTTGAAACTAACAACTTCACTGATTGGGCCAAAACAACAACCATCTTAAAGCATATGCAATGTTAATTTCTAATTTATTATATTTTGCTGTTCCGTAGAAATGTTTTCAGACTTGCCTCCTCTTCAATTTACCAACAATAGTCGTGTCAATACATCTAGTTCACAAAAGGAGATCTTACTAAACTACAAATGCAATTTTTTTAAATTATTTTGCAAATAGAGGAAAGGTATGAATTACAAACTGTTTTGAAGTAATCTGCAGTTGGTGTAGAATAATTGAGTCTATGTTTGACTAGTCTATAAATTGCTTTTTTAAAATATTTTTACGATGCACTTAAAGGCTAAAAAGCATTGATTGGGCTCCTTATTCTGGTTTCCACAAACAAACTGCAGATTCCATCCATCTTAAACTGTGTTTAAAGACTTCCTGTTCTAGGTAAAATTATTAGGGCCATGTTAAATCTTCTTAAATAGAGGTTCGTTGACTGCAGGCCATATTTCTTAGAAACTCTTAAAAAGCTCTTTGTAATCTGCTCTGAACAGATATACATAAAATGCCAGAGGATATGCTGCTCATAAAAATGTCATTTTTAATTTTATTTTTCCCTCTGATTTTAAATCACTAAGATTTTTTGAATAGATCTATGCTTATTTAACACGCTGAACAAAAATATTATTGGTACATTGGCTTCAGCCAGACTACCATAACGCACAACTGAGCAGTGTTGGTTAATTTACGTGTACATAATGGGAAAAAAAATGTTTCCATTTGAAATTTAAACATCTATATTTCCAATGTTATTATCAAACTGGTCAACCTCAAAAAGACAAAACATTGCCAGACAGATAATTTGATTTAAGACCTGGAAGATCAACATTTTGAAGAGGTGGTTACATTATTTCCACTAATTATTTGGTTGCTAATGATGTAAATTTTCATCCAAGTACATCTGTTCTCTAATGAAGCATGCGAAATGCTTTGCTAACGGACAAAATGAAAATACGTAAATCTTGTAAGATCAACTCAACTTCTACAGCCATGTTCACATTCAGCATCTTCTCATTTTTTTAAGAAGAGGAGGAGATATGTCATGAAATATAGGCAGATAATGTTATAATGGTGATAATATTGGTAAATGAAACAATGTTGATATCAGGTGCGAAAGGCCTGTGATACTAATCAATGTAACAACTGATTAGTTGTTACATTGGCATGTCAAATTTGAATATATTACACTTGGAATAAATATATAACAATAACTGTCCTCTCAGCAGTCCTTTGCTATGTGAATATTGCATATGGTTGTGATGTTATAGGCAACAACACCGCAAATGAGTTCAGAAGCTAGAGGAAGTTCTTCAGAGTCCAACCTGCACAGGCTGAGAAGGGTCTCAGGTTTGGACTCTCCCACTCCACCGGTGATGTCCTGGCACTCAGTGTGATATTGAATGCCAGAACAACACCGATAACCTACAGTATCCAGACCCTTCATCATCTCAGGGCAAAATGTGTCTACTGCTTTGGCCCTGCAGTCTGAAAGGTTAGGCTGACCCCAGTGATCTCTGCAGTAGTCTCTTGAAGTATTGGAATAAATTCAGTAATTTCAGAAGTGACTGCTGTGTATTTGTTTGACATATTACTGAGAAGATTACTGGTTCTCAGATTAACTAGTTATTGATTTATTGGTTGCTGGTGTCAACTCTTTAAGATTTTTTTTATCCCTGGTCCTTCAGTTGCTCTTTCTGCTTGACCTCTTCTTCCTCAGATGGCCTCAGTTTGCCCTTTCTCTAATGCCACTCTCCATCTTTCTGCCTCTCCTCATCTCACCTTTGTAACCAGGCTCTCGTTTCCCTCTCTGATCACTCATCTGACGTCTTTCCTCTACCCGCTCTCCCTTTTGCAGCAGCCCGTCGGACCAGCACGGCGCCGCCAAGCCCCCGCTGAGCTCCTCGGCCATGACATCACGCATCCTGCTGCGGCAACAGCTAATGCGGGAGCAGCTCCAGGAGCAGGAGCGGCGGGAGCAGCAGAGACAACAGTCCTCCCACTACCCACAAACCACAGCGACCCAGACCCCCGCTATCAATGTCAGTGTCCCTGTCAGTGTACCAGCTGGAGCTCAGGTGCCAATGGAGGTGCTTAAGGTAAGCAGCCATGGCTGCAGGGGAGGAGACGGAGTGTGGCGGCATGTTTAATTAGCAGGCTTGGTTCTGTATAAAGTTTCCACCTCTGGAACTTGTATGCGTCACTGCCCCAGTCTGAAGGGTTCAGCTGTATTAATAGATGTTGGTGACTCGAGCGTAGACAGTCGGACAGTTGTGGTTTTACTACATCTGACTGAAAAAAAAAAACAGAAGGAAAAAAAAGAATGAGCAGGAGTGAGTGAAGTGTGTTAAAATGCGTATATGGGGATTATCTTTCCTGAGAGAATTCCTCTTTAATGCACGCTGTGCTTCCAGCCATTTGGATTTAGCCATCTTTAATCCTATTTGCTCAGCTACGTTCACATCTTTTCGTAGCTTTGATTCCCTGGCAGTCCAAAGGGACAGAAGGTTGTTCAGGTTTTCTGTCTGAGTAGAGAGGGTTGGCTTTTGCTTAAACATTTTAACCAAGACTTTAGGTAAGTTTTATTCTTTATCTAATAGTTTTTTTTTTGTTAAACATATTTCAAAAATGTGTTGAGCTGTGTTGCGTAAATATAAGCCCAACCAAAGATCTCAGTGTATTCTATACTTTTTGCTCCTTCGTTCATTTTACTCTTTTACTTTTTCTTGCTGTTCTGTGTTTTATTCTTTTCTTGATATGAAAAACCTGTGAGTGACGGTGTTTTTGAAATGTTTTGGACACAAACTTAAGCTCTGTCTCCTCGCAGTTTTAGTAAGTGGGTTGTGTTGGAAAATTCTTCTTTGTCTTTATGAAAGCGCTAGGTTTTATATTGGCTACTTTTAGTTTGCATTTTCTTTTTGTTTTAGGTGTTTCATCTATTTAAGCAAACCATTAAGCTTTGAATATATATGTAAAAAACCTTTTAGTAAATGTTTGCAGTAGCATAACCTCATTACAGGTTTTCTTCATTTCTTTGAGCTGAATAAAGTGGATTAATTTTTATTGAAGTGACTTCAAATGATTTTAACTGCCATACAATAATTTCACACAAAAATTCAGCTCCAGCTCTCCAACAATAAGCCTTAACCTTTCTCCTCGCTGGTCATGTTATTGCCTTCACTGTGGATATGGTAAAGTTGAGGCGAGTCACTATCTTCTTGTAGCCATTTTCTGTTATCATGTTTTTTTTTTTTCATTTTTGAAAGTTACTAATCGATATGTTTGTTACGCCACAATTAAACCTCGATGTAGCAAAAAGTCAGATTTATTTATTGGGAGCATCAGCAGTGACACCAGTTGAGTTTGCACAACACTGTTGCTGTTCTTTGCCTAATTTCTTTTTAAATATATGTACTAAGATAAAGGCTGAATTAATGGAATTTCTTGAGTTAAAACCATGTTGCATATCATCTGTTACAATAAGATATCCACTTCCAGTTTATGGTGACAGACTTTACTTATCTAGCCCTCTAATGGAAAATTAAAAAAAGATGTTTAATATTTAATTTTTGTGGTCTAAAATGTCCTTTAAAGCATAGAAGCAAATTGTGAGTTTCCAAAAAATGCTGCAACAACTGAAAAAGAATTTGTGGTTTTGTGCTTATACACATTTTCATCACATTAGGTTTGCAAGGCATGGGTCAGCACAGGACACAAATTCAATCCATTGAAATCATTGCCTTCTTCATGTAGCATAAACATGACCTATTCACCATAATCTGAGGCTCTTTGAGAGATGTAGGACGCCCCCACCCTGAACCCCCACCTTGTGTACAATACGTGAAATTTGAGTAATTTCTCTGTTTGCCAGAGCTTACAGACATTCTTCTTTGACTGTGGTCTTCAAAATGAAAAGGCCGTTCAAGCTTGGCGCTGTTGAGCTGGGTTAACCTGCTCCCGTCTGTAGGTAGATTAGTGGAGTCCACTCAGAGCTCAGGGGTACCAGGCAGAGCTGCTGAACCTCAGAAAGTGCAAACATTAAGCTCAGATGAGTTTATCTAAAGACTGATTGGACCCTTAATTAACCAACTGACCTCTGACCTCTTGGGGGAATAAGTATGGGATCAGTTTAGGGATCAAGACAAAGGCGAACACAGCCTTACCACACACCGAACGCTAATTCAGTGAAGAATGCTTGTAATTAGTGTCCACTGCCTTAATTCCTCAGCATATTTCAGAGAAAAAAAACACACTTCTTTGAAATTTGCGTAGGCTAACTTCCTAAAAGGGTTAAAAGTTATGTGTTTATTTTTAAGGGATTTATGCCACCGTGAAAAGAACAATGTACTCTTCTTCTTCTCTCGATGTTTTTGGATCAAACAATCACTGATTCATAATAAGCACATAGTTCATAACTAGTGCCACACTGATCAGAGGATTTTGTGGTCGACTTGCAGTCTTGAGTTTTTGTAAACCTGCCATTACTGATTTTGGCTAATAACTATAAATATTAAGAATCGTTTGACTCTCCCGACCCCAATAGGTACAAGGGTGTACAGAAAATGGATGCATGGATGAATTGTTTTAACATGTATTGGCAATTAGCATGATTAGTGTGGCCTAAAGGTTTTTGGAGATCATAAAGAAGTTTTTCATTAAATTTGGGATGGGTGTTCTTTTAGGCAGCAGATTTTATTTTTACTTGGCTGCAGGTCAGTGCAGTCTCTATTTTAATTGTTGAATCATGAAGGCCGATCTTAACCATTGCAACTGACTCTTGACTGTTTCATGCTTTGCTGGAGTAATTTCGGTAGACTGGCCACCAAAAACCACTCGTCCATGTTTTCTCCATTTCTAGATAATAGCGCTCACTGTGCCTTACTGCTCCCCCAAAGGATTTAAAATAGATTTGTTACCTGAAACTGTTGTTATATTTATGGCTAATATTCTATATTCTAAATTATACATTTTTGAAAGTTTAGAAAAGATGTATGCTATATGTGCATAGCGCAAGGAGGCATAAACTCTGAAATTAGACTTGCCAGAGAGGCCCTTGCAGGGCAAGAAAATGTATTTATCAGTATTTGGTAATTTTGTTATTCCCATATATTGTTTGAAAGGGGGTTTCCAGCAGCTGTAAAAGCCAAATTATGCCATATTGGACAAGATAAAAAAATAATTACATATTTTCTCATGAAAACTTCAAAGTTTTCTTGTTTATTTACAAGTAGTAACATGTATAATATTGTTATCCAGCTTACTCCAATTGTAAAACCTCATTGGACTACTGTAAAGTTCAATAATTTTAGATATGGAGTGAGACAGGCTTAAGAGTGTCAATAAAACACTGCATACATACCTGATTTGAATTCATGACTGCCAATTGATGCTAAATGTTCAAGCACCAAAATAAACAATATTGGAAAGTAGAGCGAGAACGCTGAAAAGGGACAGATGTAATATTATTACTTTATTCCGTAGCTTGGATTTTGATATTTGGTTTTTGTCCATTGTAAACTATTGGAACTAAGATCAAAATACAGAACAAATGTGGACTGTCTATAGGGTGAAAGCTTTCATCCAGTAACACCGTCACCACTGTGGAAGAAAGCCTGTCTTGTGCGTTATTTGAAAAGAAAAAAAACCTAAAACTACTTGATATACAACCCACATTTATTCCAAGTAATTTTATAATGGCTTTCTCATCATGAGATCAACTAAATACAATCCACAACATTATCATCTAGTATGAGCTATGCTATCTTTAAAAGTATTTATCATCCAAAGGCACAGTTTTAATTAGCCTGGAGTGTTAATTTGCAATGCTTGTGCATATTAAGCTCACAGTATGTCAGAATGAGAGTGCGACATGACACTGAAATGTTGCCGTTCAGATTAACATCACAGTTGTTGCCTGCATATTCTGCAAAGCACGTTAGCAGTCTATCTGTGAGACAAAGCGGCCCATTCTTTCAGGATGCAAGGCAAATGGTGACTATCTTGCTAATGTATCCTGGTCAGACCATCGTGGAATGCCTTGGGTATCCAAGTAAAAAACATACAAATCATTGTTTGTCATTCTGAGTTTGCCATGCACCCATTTTATTTTCCAATAAAGCCTGACGCTCTGTGCTCTCTTTTGCAGAGTTTCTGTCTTTTTAGGGGTTGGGTTGTCATTGCCCTCCGGCCCGTTGTTGTCTTAAAAACGAGTGAGGGGATAAATAGTTGCCTTGTTTGCCGCAGCTTCAGATGCTGCAAGTCAGAATTTGTTGTTACAGTTTGAAATCTTGTATACTGAGGCGGGTACACTGTGTGAAGTTGAGCAGAGAAATGTTTAATTCAGTTCTTCTCAGGCTGGACGCACGATCCATTTGCACTCGCTACAGACATAAAACTGATGGCTTCATGTAGAACCAAGACGGTGACCTTGGAAAACTTAATTCTGTTCTTAAGAGTTTCTCAACACACTATGAAAATAATCTCTTTTCATGTTGAAAACAGAAAATTTGTTACACCCGACTTTACGTTGTTGAAACAAAAGCAGCATTTAGAAGACCGGGACTTTAAAGCCTGTGGTCTGTGGCCCCAAGGCTTTAGTGAAGTCCATTGAAGCTCTGAGGTCATCTTATTATGTGTGATAATTTAGGAACTCCCTGAGGACAAAATAAGCTCAAAGGCCTCAATTGTTTATTTTAAAGAAACTAAATCAGGTGGATAAGAAATATAGCAAAAAAATAAGTGGGAGCATTGATCTGCATATTTATTTATTTTTAATTATTATATAATTTTAAAGACTAAGGAAGACGATGGCTTTTACGCGCAGCGTTGTATCTGTAAAAAATCATTGCTAAAATATTCATACACTTTAATTTTTTTCCCATTTTCCAACTTGGCAAAATTTCACTATATTTTATTCTGATTTTACCTTCAGTCGTGTGTGAAAGTGAAATCTGGAAAGATGTGGTGTTCTTTAGTATTCCTCCTACCACAGTCAGGGACTATTGTTTGCCATTTCAAAATATTTTGAACTAAACCATCACATTGTTGCTCAGTGTACATTTATGGTTGTTGTTCAGCTGGAAGCTGAACCTTCATCTCGTGCTCAAATCATTTGCAGTCTCACAGAAGTAAACTTCTCCACATAATTACCTGATTTCTGTGTTCCTTTGTTGTTTGTGATGGTTTGTGTACATTTCTGACAACCATCAGAGGCCTTACCCGAACACTAGTATTTATAACCAGACTGATTACATACAAGTAGATTATTTACAAATTAGGGAACTTCTGAATGCAGATTGGTAGCCTTAGATTTTATTTAGGGATCAAGATAAAACACAGATCACTTATGTGTTTTTCATGATCATTTTCTGTCTCTTTTTCTTGCACTTTACAAGGCTATGCACTACTTTTGGCCATCCCAGATTGTTATTTTTACTTGGTAATGTTTGCAAAAGTTTTACACATTTAACTCTTTTCTAAAAATTGGTTTATACGGTTGTGCTTATTTGCTAAATTGGGGCAGCAGTATTTTGTGTCTGTTGCATTTAATGCTCTTAATGCCTCCTTTGTTTCTTCTTTTGCAACAAGAAAATCTAGGATTTGGATTTAGTGAGTACGTAAGAATAAAATGGAGTTGTAACGAGTTCCAGTGGTGGAGCGTGTCTTGCACTTATTTTTGTTGCTTTTTTTAGACGTAAAAAAACAAAGACATGGAAATTATCTGGCTGTCAGTAAATCTTTGTCTCGGTGTTCAAGAAGCCTTGTGCAGATGCAAGTTTAGATCTAACTTTTTAAAGAGAGAAGGTTTGAAATGTGATATGACACATTCAATGCCGCTGATAAACGTAAACGAATAAATACAAAATTGTCATTCTGTCTGTAACATAACAGAACTATAGTCCAGTTAAGTTTTTTTTCAGCTGGCAGAAAATGAACTGTTCCATAAATTACAGGCAATGTCTTAAGAATCACAGATAACAACCATCAATGACTTTATGACTGATGATGCGCATTATTTGTAACACAGATTTATGTGATAGAAATGTATATATTTTTTGTATTTCACAAATTTATCAGTAGGAACTTTGTGAGGCAAGATGCGAAGATAAGAACATGTTATGACATAATAACTGTATTTTTGTCTGTCAGTCACTATTAATGGCATATCCTGTCAAACCATTTAAAATGATTAATTCATCTTTCAATGCAGTTGCATGATTACACTGATTAAAAAGGAAAACAAAAATCCAACTTTTAATTTTGACTCATTTATTCAGTGAAGAAAACCAACATAATTTGTGGCACAATTACTGCTATCCCTAACAAACTTAAAAGTAAACACACCTGAGGATTTTTTTTTTCCTCCATGCTGTTCATCTAACACTACTTTATAATGATGTGAGGGTTTAAACTGCTATGGGTTTAGTATATAAATAAACGAGACATACTGTAATTCTGCACAGTGGCGCAGTTGGTAGAGCTGCCGCCTTGCAGCAAGAAGGTTCTGGGTTTGATTCCCGGCCCCGGCCTTTCTGCATGGAGTTTGCATGTTCTCCCTGTGCATGGTGGGTTTTCTCCGGGTTCTCCGGTTTCCTCCCACAGTCCAAAAACATGACTGTCAGGTTAATTGGTCTGTCTAAAAT
>CAEGAF010135736.1:0-21457 GCA_903067075.1 Micropoecilia bifurca | reverse complement strand
AATTAAAAATAATATATATATATATATATATATATATATATATATATATATATATATATTCTGAAGGGAAAAAATGTGTAGGAGATTTTTTCCCCCTAATGTGTAGGAAGAAATTATTGGCAACCAGGGTAAAAATATATTTCTACATTCAAATAAATTCAGTTCTACACCCTGTATTCAGAAATAAGTTTTTTTTTACAAGATCAATTCTTAGACAATTATGGGAACCTCTGAGGTGTTAAGAACAAAACGCAGCCGTCATCTATAACATTTTAAAGGACCAAAGATTACAGAAAGGTTGACCACTCCCATTAGCACCAGCTCATTAGATTTACCAGAACCACACCATCCTTTGTGATGCTTTCTTCTCTTCAGCAGAAGACACAGATTTTGTTTGGTCATGGGAAGCAGGTTAATTTTATATTAAGTAAACCAGCATTGCTGTGGTCACATGGTTTAGATCTTTATCTTGCTAAAATTAGTTTAAAAAAATGTTCAATTTTCAGTTTTCTGGCAGAGGACACCAGATATTAATTAAAAATGTTCTACTACTTCTGAAAGCTTATTATGCCATTCTCTTCTAAAAATATCCAGGTGTTTTGGAAGAGCAGACAGAAACACTGTTCCCCTGCCATATGATAAAAAGGAATATCTCCTGTCCTTTTTTTCACTGCTTGGCATCTTAGTCAACTAATCAGATATGGGATTGGTCTTAAAGCAAGCTATGTAATGCTGGTCACATTCAGAGCCGACCCAAGGCATAATTGGAGTAAATAGTTGCTTATCCTCATCTCTCATTTCCATAAAATCTTAAATTATAACACAGACAATAGAGCTATAGTTCTTACATTTGTTTACTGAGAATAACACTGCTTTAGATGATTTAATGATTAAATCAGAAATAAAATATTTTAAATTGAACATCTAAATTTAGGATTTTAAAAAAACTGGCAAGTTTACTTAGTAAAAGTGCAGAAAAAAATCCTCTAAAGTGTTTGAATGTTGTGTTACCATATCTACAATCTGATGCTATGAGTTAAGTCTTTGTGTTTGGTTTGTTCACAAATACATCTCAGCAAACTTCATTCTTTGTTCATAAAGAAATGACTTTTCACATTAATCAGCGAGCCGCGGTTTGCTTGCACGAGTCGAGCAAGCGTTGTGGCTTTCATACTTGAACAGGAAAATGAATCTGACTGTAACAAATAACAACTAAACACAAGGAATAAATAATAAATGTAATCTAACTAGGAGCAGACTGAACTTAGTAAAAAAAACATGGCTGATTATATCAAAATAAGAATAACAAAAGAAAACACAGAAAACAGATAAAGAAAAAGAATAACCCAAAACAAAACAACATAAGATCCTGACAAATATTTGATGGTCGTCGAGTAAATATTGAAACAGCATAATGCTGCTAATTTTTACCTCAAGCTGTTCTTTTCCGCTGCTCTATGGTGCCTTTTGCCAATACAGCAGACATGCTTATGACACTCTGATGGGAAGCAGCACTGCATGCAAAACTTGCCGTCAATGAGCAACCCAGAAAAAGGTTGTCAACCTGAACCATTTGACTTTTTATAGCTTTGTCTTAAAGAAGAGAGGCGTTTAAACAATAATGGGTCACCAGAAAGATAGAGTCCTCCATGTGGGAGTGCATAACAGCCTGACCACAAAATGCACACACAAGAGACACCAACATTTAACCTATAGGAGAATTTAGCATTTTCATCTAAATCTGTTGCAGAATAATGGACTGCCTTAAAATGTTGTCAAAAATAAGAGTTTTTATGTTCTGTTAATCTTATTTGTTGTAATCTTTTTTCCATTTTGTAAGTTTTAGAAGCTTGTGGTCCACAGATGTTGCAGTGTTCCTATTAGATAAAAGAATAAAATAAAATAAATATACTGTTTGTGATACAAAAAACTCATAATTACTTAAATGTATATCTTGTAATTTTCACCCATGGAGGTCGCCATTTTTCATTTGCGCAATGCATGCTGGGTTGATGATAAAGTTGTGTTCGGTTGTTGTTTCCCATGTTGCATTTGACTAATGTAAATTTAGACAATACCACACTGTGTCGCTGTTAGCTGTAATTAAAGAAGAAATAGTGAGGCACATTTCCCACATGAATTAAAAAAAAGAA
Source organism: Micropoecilia bifurca (assembly GCA_903067075.1). NCBI lineage: Eukaryota > Metazoa > Chordata > Actinopteri > Cyprinodontiformes > Poeciliidae > Micropoecilia > Micropoecilia bifurca. The sequence goes on along the minus strand of CAEGAF010135736.1, from coordinate 19,304 downwards.
ACATTGTGATAGAGCTAAACGCAACTCCTCCAGGAACAACACATCTTTCCAGAAGTCTTAAAGCCTTCATCAGTTTTTTCATACAAAGGACTCAAACAAGTGGCCGTTACCTTCATGCTAAAACCAAGTGCCATGCCGACACTTTTTATCCACAAGCGCCTGTGTCGTCTGGTTAGCAAACGCTCACAAGTAGCTTACAAGCAGCGAGTACACACCTGTGCGCATGCGCACTAAGAGCAGCTGTCACTTCGACATACCGACACGATACGACAAAAGTAAATAAATTGTTTTCAGTGATAACTTGAAGCACTGTCTTGATTTCAAAGTGTATTTAAAGGAGGGTCTAGCTTAGCTGCAGCCAACTACTAGAGACACTATAAAACGCTCCTCCCTGTTCCTTTCAGATGGTCTACTTAACCCCTAAGTCCAGATGTCATATACTGTTAATAAAGTGTATGACGATCTAAATTATGTCATGATGTTATGTTGCTGATTAAATAAAGCAGGGAGTAATGACAGGATATATTTGTCTGATAGTTATAGCTGTCAGATCTGACTAGTACACTGATGTGACAGGACACCTGGTCACATTTTATTTGTACATGCACATTTGTAAATTCCCACAGGATTGGAATATTTGAAATATCAGAACATAGAATATCCGAAAATCAATTTAGAATTTGCAAGTCTCTTGAATTTGTACTTTGGAATTAAGGTGATATGTTTCAGCAGTTTAACAAAATTTGATTGGAAATGATTAAGTATTAAATACAGCTTGTATAAAGCAGCCGGAAAATTGGTTATAACTGACTCAGAGCTCAAAAGACCAAAATATGACAAAAAAAATGGATCATTCACAACAGTCAGAATTTCTTTAGTTTCATATTTGCGACATCAACCTAAAAGTAATAGGATTCAGTTCAACAACATAATTACTTTTATTTTGTTTTGTTGTCTTTGGAGAGTTATTTGTAAGAAATTGATCATTTGAAGGCCTTCTTGCTTTTTGAAGTGTTTTATAAACCAAAATTAGTTATCTTTTTACTTTCGAGATTAGGTTTTTTAAACTTCTTCCATTTGTCCATTCAGCTGTCAGAAGAAAGTGAGATTTGTAGAGGACCAGAAACCCTTTGAAAAAGATTCTAAAATAAGTAGCGTACTTAGCTTTTGTCAATATAATATAGCACAGATGAGAAAAAAATCCAAGCTTTATCCAAATCTTAATTATTAGCATATTTAAGACCAGCAGAAAAACACTGCACCTTCATAGTTTGTTCAGATTTATTATAAATTCATTTGTATATTATGTGATAGGAAGTGCATAATAGTGATGTGAAAATGAAAGCATGGAGGATTTTTCAGATTTTTGCTTTGGAAAACATATCTAAGGCATGGGAAAATCTTCCCCATTCGCACTGGTAGCATTGTGCTACAGAGACAGGACACAAGGACAAGACAGCTGATCAGAGTTGATAGAAAGTTGGATGGAGCTACCAGGTAAATCCTAGAAAAAGAATACCCTGAGAGAGACTGAAGTCTTGTGCCTGGAGCAAAAGTTTCTTTCCCAGAAGAACGATATTAGCTGTGAAACCAGAGCTACAGTACAAAGTTAGATTTGCTCAATCGAAGTCTGCACCTACATCTGTGGAAAGACATTTCTGCGCTTCACCTTTACTTCCAAAGCAAGCACAAAACAGACAACAAGAACTGACAAAGGTCACTTGATGTACTAAGCAAAATGTTTACCATTGACTTGCAGGGGGCTTAATCCAACTACATGCAACTAGCTTTTCAGAGAAAATACAGTTTGTGGTTTTAATACAAAATACAATTTTTTTTCAAGAAGAATCCTTTTCCTGTATGGGAAAGATAGTCAGAGAAAAGAAAGAGAAAACTGATCATCTATAATAACAATAAATCAAAACAAGTTTGTTAACAGATCTGATTATGTTTGAGTTGTACTCAATGCATTCTACAGTGACAAAAATAATCTCAAACAAAAGAGGGATGGTTTCTTTGTTTCATTGCTGGTTGTGAGAGAAACAAATGGCCCCATAGAAACACATTATCTAACAAGGCAAATAGCAAAATGTATTCCAGCTGAAGACATTGGGCAAGAAAAGGGGCTATCTGAGAAGCTGACCACAGCAGTAAGTGACAGTGGAGGGTTGAATGTGTCAAGCAGCCTGCATTTCAGCCAGTGTAAATGTCCCCAAGATGTATCTGATGAGTAGCTTGGTCGGATTCACATCAACTAAATACTGACCTCCGGTTGTGCTCTATTTCAATTTTATTGCTTTGTCCCACCGCTTGGCTCTAATCATCTGAGACATGAACCATCTGTGACAGAAAACCTTTACTATCCTGACTATTTAATATCCCCACAGTGTCAATTTGTTACACTTTGTGAACTACAGTCAAATTTGTTTCTCCTCTCATTCTTGTTTTTCTTTTTTTCTTTTTTTACAAAGCACATATGCATAGGGGAAAATGTGACCTCTTTAATAAGACTTACGAGGAATAATGTTTGTAAACATCTAGAGCTGATTTTAATAGTTTTTGAAAATTAACAAATATTATTATTATTATTTGTAATGTGTGTAATCATCAGGTTTTTTGTCTTATTAAATCAAGCATATGCCGGCTGTGTTTTTGTGGTTTTCTCAAAAGTGCAGTTCCATTACATCCATCCAGTCACAACAAGCGAAGATAGGCTCCAATTAAAGGCTGGCCATTTTATCTCCCTCTATGCACAACCCATCATCTCTTCTACATTCACTGTGTAAAAAGGGCTGCCCACACATGCTTTAATTACAACATAAAAGTGCAGGGCTTGACATATTCCCCTTCGCTGGACATAAACTGTGACGGCTTGTTCTCAGCTGCAGATAGCAGCCCGCTCCTTCGTGTGAATGGCCTTTCAAATGGCGACTATAGAGTTTCTAACTGATGTTGTCTGCCGTGTAAGACATGATGAATGTCCCTGCCTGCGCAAAATGACTGCAGCACAGATTGAGGGGTGAGGGGTGATGTATGGATGTTGGCATCAAGTAGGTTAATAATGTGCAAGACAAACAAAGGTGCAGTGAATGTTTCCAACTCAGTCTTGGTGTTTCTATTAGCTCACACATCTTGAAACATCAAAATATTGTCAGCTTATAGGATGTTGGGCAAGTATCTTCATTTGTTTGTTTTAATCAATTCCTTTCCTGTTCAACTACTTTCAATTGATGATCATTTTAAACTCAGACAGACAATGAGTCATTAGTTTCTTGTTAGACTAGTACATCAGAATAGAAGTGAAAAGCTATGACTTTAAGGAAGAAATAACTATGTATATAAATAACTATATGTGATTAAAGATAAAGCTAAAAAAAAGATGGGTGGCTTGCTGTCTTTTTTAGGCTTTTACTCATCCATATATTTGATAAACTACTCTTTACAGGTACACTGCTATAAAAACTCCAACTCCAATGATTTCTTCATTTTTGTTGTAATTTAAATCTTTCAAATCTTTAATTTTATGGCAAAACTCATCTAAGTGAGTATTAAGGAATTGTCTAGAAAAGGTCTGGGCTTAAACCTAATTGGGCATGATGCTAAATAGGCCACTCATGCACAAAAATGCTCTAACGTGGTTTAATGAAAAAGTAAATAAATCTGCAATTCCAGCAGAAGTGAATTTTTGCTTCTTACTAATTACAAGTTTTTTTGCATAAACTGGTAATTAGTTTATGCAAATAAGTTAATTAGTTTATGTAAACTAATTACCAGTTTGCATAAATACTTGATAAATTAGTTGCTATTGCAAAGGGTTGCAAAGGGCTTTTTGATTTTTCACATAGATCAATACTAGTTTAGACAGCTTCTTGTCTGAAATAATGAGCAAGCTGCTTTTTGACTTTACTCAGGTTAGCCTTGTCTGACAACAAATCATTCCGTTGATGATCTCAAACAGAAAATGTCTGCTATAAGCCAAACAGTACTGAATACAGGCCCATTCATTAAATTGAAATAGTACTAAAGAGTCCATTTATTTAAAGACATTTATTACTAACTAAGAACAACAAGTAAGGTAGATTATTTGCACAATGGTAGATGTTTGAAAGCCTTTATTTCTATTACGTATGATGATTTTCCACTTACAGGTAATGAAAAAAATTACATAAAAAACTATAATATTACATTAGGCCATGAAAAAAACATATTTAAAGCAGAAATGTGGACTCAAGTATGTTTCATACCTGCTTAAAGGTTGTTATTTTCACAAAGTGCTTCTATCTGACAAACAGCTATCATATGAACGAATATTCTAATATACTGAATAGGACTGTATAACTCAGCTGCAGATGAAGATTCTGTTATGCATCCCTGGCTGGGAAGCATCAGTAGTTCTGTATGAGCAGGAACAACATTTACAGCTGTAATCAGTCAGCATGCTTTTTTAACTTTTCTCATAGTTTCTACATTCTTTCAATGCAGAGTGGCAAGGTTAGTGTGCTGGTTCCTCCCATCATGTGTTGCTTGACGAAACTCATAAAAACTTGAGTTACCGAAACACATTGAACTCATGATTATACCTACAAATATAGTAATTGTTTGTTTTTTTGCCACATTCAAATTTGTATGTATAAACCTCATGTAAATGTTTCAGATGGTGAAACTTTGTAACTGTAAGGACGAGCCGGCTGCTGGAACACATCACCTACTCTGCTGGGAAGATGATTGGCTGCAATCTGCTCTCCCTGCAGGACCTGCATGTCTCCTGGACACTGAGGTGGGCAGTAAAGACTGTAGATGATTCTTTTCACCCCGGACATGGTCTCTTTAAACCCCCTCTGGCAGGAGGCTGTGGTTCATCAAGTTTCTTACTATCTGCAACTGGCCTCTTAAACAATGTGCACTGTACCTATTTTATCTACAGCACTGTGATGCCTGCACCAGAAGGTAAAGTAAATGAATGTCTATAGAAACATGTATAATTGTAAATCCCCCTTTATTTCTCTTTCTTTCCTAGTACACAGAGGAGTATTATTAAGGTTACTTCCTCCCAGCAGCTATTCCACAGTAAAATAGACATACAAAGCCACAAATGTGCACATCCTTTCTGTTTTAAAACAACCAAATCCTCATAGCAATGGCAATAGACTCCAGCTATGGTACAATCCTACAAGGACAAGGGACTGCAAGCAGTGCTGTCACAAAAATCTGTGCTATATGCCAAACCCAAGTCTGCAGGTAAATATCCCCATTCTTTACTTGACCACTTAACCATAATATTACATTTTGGGAGTTCACAATGGGTATCATACATCTAATGTTGAAAAGGTGGCTTAAACTTTTACACATTATGAGTATAAATCAAGGTCCTATAGATTAAAGGGCAAATAGGTATAAAATTCAACCTTAATTTCAGTATAACAATTGTTTCTTACTTTTTGTTATATTGGATATTTTAAGTAGAGAGAGGTAGAGGCAGCAGGTGATTTTGAATATTTCATAAAAAAATATGGGAAATCCAGAGTCGAACAAAAATAAACTATAACAACAACAACAACAAAAAACAGCCAGGAGACACAAGGAGAATACAGGAAACCCAGAGAAGCAACAGAAGGAACCAGCAAGGAATGACTGAGAAAGAGGTGCAAAAGTACTGGAAGGGTGAATGCTGAAACAATGGACCTGGAATGATTAGCTAACTGATTGCAGGTGTGAGGGAAGAGAGGAAGAGGCAGACTGAGGAGAGAGAAAGAGAAAGAGGAAGTAGTACAAGACACAGGAAACATACACAGGGGATTAGGAAATGAATCTAACAGAAAAGAAAACTAGACATATTTAAACCAGAGTAACTAAAAATAACCAGACACAAGAAATAAACATATAAAACAAGAATCACTAATAACAGATGGAACTAAAGAAAAACAGGATCAAGATGATCTAACCAAAATAAGAAACTAACACTATGTAATAAAGAAACTAGAATCAAATCAAACTACAAAACACTAGATGCTATTCCAAATGTTTCAATTTCACTCTCTGTTTTTGCACAAAAATAAGAAGTGATCAAATCAATTTAGTTTTATATTAAGAAATCCTGATTAAACTTTGGAGTCTGCTTCATTTATTGTGACTAGAGACTCTTCAGTCCACTATCATGGCCAGGAAAACAACATATGAGCAGAAAACCTGTAAATGTAATGTAACAACATAGAACAGCAAATCATATAAAACATATAAAAAACATTTTACAGGTTGTGTATGAACAAAATAAAAAGTGACCCTGAACCAAAAATGATGAAATGAAAAGGATAAAAGTAATAAACAATCACCTCTAAACAACCTGTGTAACATTTTATCACTGTGGCGACTGAATTCAGGCCAGGGAAGAGACTTTGCTGATGAAAAGAGTCACCATGACACCTAAGCTGTGTCTCCTTCGGGGCGATGGGATGCAAAATGGCCAGCTTGTTTCAAAATAGCTCTTTAACGTTATTACATTTGAATGAAGGCTTCACTAAGTCGATGTCATCTGGACCAATAATTGATAAAAAAACAAAAAAAAAAACGAAATGATGATTTCCACAAAATCATAATTTCCATGCTATTGTGAAATGAATAGTGAATCATTTTAGTATTCCAATGTAATTTAAAGGTAGTAGGTTCCTGAAATGTCATATATAGAATGTGAATATTCAAGTACTACCAATATATGATCAATATTAGTAAATGCAAACACACTGAATAAAGACTTTTTTATAGATCTAGAGGAATTACAATTTGTCAGTGACCTTTTCAAGGTCAATTATTTCTTATTGTTTGAAAGCACTTTTTATTCTAAAAAGACCTTAAGAGTATAGATTTGAACTCATGGATCCAGCTGTATGCAATCGGTTGTAAAAAGAATGAACTAAAAAGTACCAGTTCCTAAGTCAATGTAAGTTAGAGCTGACAGCTGGTTGACCACTTTAATCATTGTAGTTTCTGTCTAAAAGGGTCCAGTGATTCAAAACAGAATAAATCCTTCAAAATCGCTCGTCTTGATCCAAGTGTTGGTAACAGCAAAACATCGATCTCTTAAAGTCACGCCTTGATTGTACTACTGAGAGAAGCACAGTTGCTGCTTCTGTGTTACAAATTCCACATTCGTTGAGCCACTGGGCATTTGGCTGTGATATTAAAAAAAAGTGCTGCAGATGTGTGTGTCTGTGTAGGTTGTGGCAAATTCCCACAGGAAGCAGTATGAAACGGACCGAATATTTTCCTCTTTGCATTGCCTGAAGTCTACCACTAAATATATATGCATAAATGCATAAAATAACAAATGCATACAGCCCATGGCGTGTATCTATACACACAGGAAAAAAAAAAGTCCCCACACAGTTTCAAGACTGGAACTGAACACACACCTGCTGCCTCTTGTCACCACTGATGCTCATACAGAACAAAAGTCGACTCCATCAACTGTCACCCGCAGTGACAACAGCTCGGTAACTCACTCTGGAATAAAGCATGCATGTATTAAACCTCAGAAAAACTAACCAGAGCCACAATATGATTGTCTTTCTATCTGCTATAATAACGTATTACTACTCTGTCGTAACAGCTCACCACTTCTTATCACTCAAATGCAAAGACACAGAACAAAAATTATTCTAATTTTGATCCTGGCTGAAATACTATATTATTTTATTATAAAGGACTTCAATACACTGATCCATTACCCAACCATGCCTAAAGGCTAATTGAGAACAGTTAATGAGTTTATTTTCTAGAGCAGTACAATTAGTGGATTTGTTGGTTTTACTCCAAGAAACCTCCCTTAAATGCCTACTTTTGGAGAAATTGAAGAGTGAATTATGCTTCTGTATACAATGTGGTTTGGTTGTGAAACATCTTTGGCAAGGCTTTTTTCTTAAAGGGTGCCCTTGGCAGCAGTTACCAACACAAAACACACATAAACAAAGCAAAGAATGTCCTTGAAGGGAGGCTTGTGCCAATTTCATACTTCTCTCACAGACACCAGTGTAGTACTATGTACAAATATAAATCTATCAGTTATTAATACAAAGGAGGAAGAAAAGGACAACAACCATGGTGACAAACAGATGTAGTTCACTCTAGAAGATAATGCTAAAAGTCTCAACCACTTTAAAGCTGTTAGGAAAATAAAATTGCTTTTCTTTTGCTATTATGTATCTTGCCACTTCTCTGGGATGTTGGCTGTTCTTAAATAAAAATAAAACCGATACCTAGGTTCATAACTAAAAGCAAGTTAGCTGAAATTACAAACTATGGAAGTCTGTGAGACATGAGATGTAAGTGGCTGTTGCACTTTATCTTAAAATCAGTTTTTAGATATATATACTGTATCTAAATGGAAGGACATAAATCACATTTTATGAAACATCAAGTCCTACTAGGTCTGCTAAAGCTGCAATACAAACCTCTTATAAAAATGTGTTGTTTTTTTACATAATTTTTAAAACTGTCACTATGTTGTGAAAGTGATATATGTGGCAGGTAATCTGTGAAAAAACAAGCTTCTCTTCCTCTTCCCAGTGCTTCTTTTGCAATCTGCAGAAATGCACTGCTTATGGTCAAAACAACCAATCAGAGCCAGCAGGAGGGTTTCCTTGCTGTCAATTATGCCTATGTATACAATGCTCAATGTGCTATTGGTAGAGAACAACTTACTGTTGCAAGAAAACTGTTTATCCATAGTCATTGATGGTCACGCTAACTAGCCTGAGCATGTGTTTCAGGCTGTACTATCAGGGAGAAGCTGTAGCACAGCAGAGAGCAGGGAGGAGAGTGTGAGCAGCGTACACACAAGAATGATTCACAGTTCTAAGACCATCCTTCTGGCTCTGATTTGTTGTTTCTGACTGAGCAGTTTATTCTGCATTCAGCACTGGGAAAAGCTTGATTTTCTTTTTCAGATTATTGGTCTCATACCACTGTGTCATTGCTTGTGCTTCATTGACATAGTGACAAGTTTATAAAATATGTAAAAAAAACCCAATTTTTTTAATATAAATTTAAATTTTATTAAAACTGCAACTTTAAGGTGTGGCATCATTTTGTAAAGCAGTGTCTACTGGATGCACTCTATGCATTTAGCATGCTGACATGAGTATATGCTTGGTGGCAGATGCTAAGTATGCACAATGTAACATTGAATTCAATACGATTGCAAGCAATTTCTGCAACATTTAGGTAGCAGTTGTATAACTGTGTAGTGGTGACACATCAGAAATTAATTTAATTACTCCACAACATATTTGTATCCTTCATTAGGTTTTTATTTTGTACAATAAAGTTATATTTTGGAAGGAAATCAATGAGAACATAGTGAGCTTTAGGGTAGGCCAATTTTCTAACTAACATTTGTTGCAAGTAATTATAATGAAAGTAGAAGACACACAACGTACTCAGGCAAGCTGAAGTTCATTTTACCTTAATTTGATCATATGTAGAGACTTAGTTGAAATTTTGAATATATATTTAAAACTATGATGTATATTCACTGAGTTGTTTAAAATACCTCCAGGTGGAAACATTCCTTTCCACAGTGACTCTCTTCCACTCATTTTGGGGAATACCAAAGCATTTACTAACCAGAAGGTCTATCGTCCCTCCAGTGACTTGTGGATCAATTTCGGACTCCCAGTCAGTAAGACATGTTCATAAAAGCCCCAAAGGGACATATCCAGATTAGTTGTCCAAATCCCCTCTGTTGACACCCTTTGATGTGAAGTGGCTCTATTCCAGACTCCCTCAGGATGGCGGAGATCCTCACCTTATCATTAAGGCTGAATCAGGGATCTTTTTCTTCTCATCTTGAGTCACATGTTCAAATCATCGCTGAGGGTTGAAACCTAGACACCACATATTGGTAGTGACTTGTAGTTTAAGGGTAAGTTATTTTATATAATTTAAAATAGAAGGGAAATGTAGCTCAAAACCACAACATTGTATAAATTCTATATTAAATTAAAAACAGATCATATGTGGAACTATTCCCTCTCTCTTGCAGACTTATTTAAACTATGGAGATGAGTTTGAGAAGAGCCAGGGCATAGACTTTGCTTAGCCATAAAAAGAAAGCTCTTGAAAACAGTACCAAATAGTATAAAATCAATTTGAGAGCAGTAATTACTAGTCGAGTAAATAAAAGGGCAATATAAAAACATCTATGCACTCTGTCTGTTTCACACGGTTTTATGTGAGAAAGGCTAGGATGCATTCAGCTGTGCAGCAATTTTATGTTGTTTGATGTTCCTGTATTTTCTTTATTTTTAAACCTTTTTTTTATTGACTTTAGTGGTTCATTATGAGATGGAACAACATCTAGTTTTTGTACAGATTTTGACAACATTTCATGTATTTTTTTCTGCAGCTACATTTCCAATGCCACCACCAGTTCTGCACAGCACCTGTTTTATGTCACTGCAATTTCCTATCAAAGATTAAAACGATATTTAAAGAAAGCTCATTTGGCTATCTTTAGACTCATCTACATAAGCTGCCATATACAGGTAATTCGCTTTAACTCAACAGTTTGACCGATCAGAAATGATGGAAACTATTTTGGCTCACAACAGAATCATTAGCAGTCAGTGCATCTGTTTCCTGCTCATACAAACAATAAACAGTTTGGCAGCAAATTAGACCACATGGGATGTTTTAAGGATATGAGCTCTGTTCATGCGTTGAATAATTTATCACGTGAATGAGTCAACTTCCACCCTTGTTTCTGCATCTGAGCAGGGGGCAATAGGATTGACAGTTAATTTTCAGCTCTCTTCATGAGGCTAACTTGTTGCTGTGTGAATACTGTTGTTGTTTTTTTTGTAACACACTTAAGTATTTCAACTTTAACATGAAAATGCTTTTATCATCATATCAAGAAAAAAAGTCTGACCTTTGAGAGCAATGACATTAGCTTTTTGTCTTGAATATTACAAGATTTTTCAGATTGTAAGTCAGAAGGAACCCTGTGGATACAGCAAACTACAAGCAGTGAACCGGCTGAGATCTTTTGACACCAAATTATTGCTTTTTCTTTCTCTATTTTTACATTGTGACTGTAGAAGACAGACTTTGCCAGAAAGTGGTGTTTTATTTGGCAGGTAGCAGTGGCTGCTGGCTGATGATGAAGAAATATTTTTTTTAATAGCAGGACAAAAAAAATACTTCAATATAAACTGATGGGTTGTGAAAAAGAAAATGTTGTCTACCTCATCTCTCTGGAGTTTTATGCTTTTTCTGATTACACACACATTAACATCCATGTCTATCAAAGTATTCTTTTGAGAGGCGAAGGGGTTAATGATGGGTCAGAAGTCTCTGTCCAAAGTTGCGGAGGTGTTGGCGTGTTTCTGAGTGTGTGTCTTGGCGAGGGTAAGGAGGCTGGACAATGATGGATGGAGAGATGGATGCAAGGATTATCTGGGATAAACCTCCGACTGTTGATTTTATGTCAAGTCCTTTGACTCTTAGCTACAGGAATCAGAGTACGGAGGACTTCCTGGTTGTGGAGCACAAAAAAGCAAGAAAATCCTTATGTGTATGTTTAACCTGATGGTGCAGCTGACTGACAGTTGTGGGAAAGGAAAGAGATGAAGATGAGAAAATTGCAAAGCGGAGAAAGAAACAAAGCGAAAAGGTGACAGACTGGTAATGAGGGGCACAGCATGTCTAATGGATAGTTTGTCTGAAAATGAAGGTTGGATATTGTTTGGGGTAGAAGCAATGTGGTGGACTGATCAATAAGAATGGGCAAATTACAAGCTCAGTCACAGGGAGAAAGGTGATGAAAATGTGATTTAAAGAGAAAAAAATGAGTAAAATCAGAAGAACACAGCAGAAGAAGAGCAAACCTCTGTATTATCTCCCCAACACACACCCCCACCACCCATCCAATTAACACACACGTTAACACACTCACCCATATGCTTTTTCTGTCTGTGGGGGAGCCACCAAACCAGACCGCCAATTGTAGTCCCAGAACAGTTACTAAAAAGCCGGTAGAGGGCTGAAGAAAAGCGAGGTAGGAAAGGGGGGAAGCAGAGCGCAGCAGCAGTTCCTGATCAAACAGGCAAAGCTTCTCGTACAGACGAATTGCACCAAAGGAAAAAAAAAAGGGGAAGAGGAGGGAAAATGAGGAATGTTCAACTGACACCTGAACGAAACTCTTCCAGCTCACAAATCCCAGATTTACTCCACATCCACCTGATAGATGAACTCTCAGCTGTTGATATTTAAACAGACACACAGCTCCCTCACTGAGCGCTGTCGCAGTGACACCATCAGCAGCAAAGCTCCTCAGGCGGACGGTGCGAGAGGAGAAAGAAGCATGGATGGACCTCTGGCACCTCCTCCCCCTCCTCCTTGTTATTCCTGTTGTGCCTCCTTGTCAGGTTTATCCAACTATTCAGTCAGACAGATGAGAGGGTGATGCTTTTCTCCTGCTTCTTTGCCATTTTAATTCAGTTAATTATTCCTGCGCTGCACTGCTGCACAATCTCTCCTCTTTCTGTGTCCTTCACTGTCGGACTGACTGGCGCTCCACAGCGCAGAGAAGCTGGACTGCGCTTAGATCCCTCCCTCTCCTCTCTCTGCTGCTGAATGTCTTCCCATGCTTCCTCAGCCCCCTCCTACAGTTCAGTCTCACATCTCCCGTGACTTCTCTTTCACAGTCAACCCTGCATTAACAAGTGGAAAATGGTTTTGGACCATCACATTTCCTTCAGTAAGTCAAAATATATATATAAAATCAGAATATAGAGTATAAATAACCATTATAATAACAATATGCAGTTCCTTTTGGTCCACTCAGTCAAATGCTTGATGTTGTAGAGTGTAAATTGTTTGAGTAGCACCTTACTGCATGCTGTAACTCGAAACATGTGGAAAGTGAAAAACGTGCTGACATACTAAAGGAAGGACATTTATAACAGAACAGTTAAGTTAACTTTGATCCAGAGCAAAAATCCACAAACCACTGTTTAGATTCACCTGAAGGCCACAGCTTCAGATTGTACTGATCTAACATTTGCAGTACCTGAGGCTCTGTTTGGGTTTTCAATAAACTAGACTGCGGTTGAAAATTGTATTTACTTGAGTAACTCAGTTCACTACACACTTTACTCCTTTGACAGTTATCGCAAATTTCGAAATGACTAGTTGTTCACACCAGACTTCACACCTGTGGCAACAGCTGGATCACACACTACAAGATATTTCTGACAACCTAAAGCCAAATGAGCGCATCAAACTCTCTCTTGGAAGTGACAACAGGAAGTTACAAACAGACCACTGGGTGGCAGTAGTGGAAGACGGTGCATTTTCACAATGCAAATGATTATATTTATTTCACATAAAATGAAAGAGATGCAGTTTAACCCACATGAATCTTAAAGAACAAGTGAATATGATATGGAAAGTGTCGAAGGTAACTTTGCTATACTTACGTTAAGAGTGTGGAACATGTTACGGTCCCAGGCCATGTGTGCTGGGTGATGTGTGTTGGGGTCTGCCTGCTCTTTTTGCATCTTTGGTGTGGAGGGTGTGGTGCTGTGGAACCAGAGCAGAGTCTAACATTGACTCTTTCCTCCTTTCAGTGGCCTCCTGACCCTGCTGCTTACCTGCTGGGCCTCGTCTCATCTTCACCAGGCACATTTGAGTTTGTCTTTATTTTCGCATTTCAACACATCCACACAGTCAAGTTTATTTGCATAGCACATTTCATCAACAAAGCAATGCTTCACATGATAGATACTGTAACCGTTTATGGTACAAGTTATAAACATTGCGTTTTGTCAAATGCTTTAATCAAAATGATCATCAAATGTACATCAAAAATATTAATCATTGTTCCAACTCTAAACACGTGGGGGTTTAGCTTTGATTAAAAAAACCCCTCAATGTTTTCACTATTTTGCTGTTTTCTGGAAGCTTGTTGGTGCTTCTCCATACTTGGTTACAGATCTGCTCTAATGACATTATGTCTTTACCCTATTTTGGTCCTAAGTCACTTGAGGAATTATTAACTATCAGAATTTCAAAGTCTGTTCTCTGAGCTACTGGGAGTGTAAGAAGCTTAGACCTGGGGGGATGTGCTCTATCTTCCTGGTTTTATTCAGAATACAAACAGCAGCAATCTGGATCAGCTCCTGGTGTCTGATTAAACTTTATCGGCAGGCCCGTGACGACACTCACAGAAATCCATTCTACTAAAAATCAATGCATGGATGTGTTTCTCTGGGTTTTTCCTGCAATATTAGAACCTCTTATGCTGGAAATGTTCTCCATGTTATTGAAGTATGACTTTGTAATTGTTTTTTTATTGTCTTTAAAGTTTCTGGTCTGAGTCCGTCACTACACCCAGACAAAACATATTAAAGCATTTGTATAATCCCACTGGTACTGACACTTTGCTGTATTAATTTTCCTTAAACATTCCTTTTGTGCACTGTTACCCACGGTATGATCCACCAATTTTGTTATGACCCTGAGCCAGTCATAGCATTTGAGGTTGAATTTGTTTTTGTTTTTTATAGTTGTTGTTGCATTTAGAGTGACTAAATGGCTGTAATCTAAAAATGTAGTGAATTGTATTCAAACAAACAACAATGTCATGTTTCCACTGTGGACCACTTTGTTTCATTGACAAGCTATATTTGTTCTTTGTTATTATTACAGAAAATGAACACAGGCCAATTTTTAATTGAGTTCCCTTGGTTGAAACACTGGCTAAGCCAAAGAAGCCATGAAACATGTTTATCTATGTTCTGTAATCAAAGGTAAACCAATTATACCATTGAGCACTAGATGAGTGGAAAATCAGGAAGCATTGTCTTTGAGGACGAAATGTGGTGAGAAAAAAGCAAGAATGACAAAGTTATTCCATAAATTATTATTTTCTTCCATGATAATTATTTTGACAATGCAGAAGCTTGTAGGAACAATGTGCCAATGAATGCATGCTGCAAAGGTGATCCAAACCAAATATTAGTGTGTGACCTTTATTTTTGTTGGGGACTTTTTTTGGCCAGGAGAACATTAGATATAAAAAAGGAGCCATTTTATAACAGATATATCCATATTTGTCTGTGTTGCTTAGAGATCATCTAAAGCAAATCATTTAAAGCTTCAGGGATCTTTTTTCTGCTCCATCCTGATGGTAAAGGTGAGGAGAGTAAACTTGGAGTGATCCCATAAACTCAACAGACAAATGTGAGGGAAAACATGCCAAGTGAAAATAAAGAGGCTCTTCATTTTGTACCACAGATGTGTGAGTCTTAAACAGAGTTTTCCTCTCTTTCTTAGCTGTATATTGTTCCAGCCAGAGTCCTTTCCAACTGCTTTTTCTCTCATTGTTTTCTTCTTGCCTTTCCCCTCCTTCTGTGCTTACACTGCATCTGTCTCACTGCATTATCTCACTCTGTCCTCATCTATCTCTGCTGTGTTCTGCACCTTTTTTTTCTAAACAAAGGGCTCCCTTGGGTCAACATTGTACTGAACACACCATCCCTATACAGCACTACTTACACAAGCCTCTATGAGCAAAACATCTGAAGAAAATGTTTCGGTTTGACATTCCCATGTTTGCTGATTCATTGTTGTTCAGCATCGTATATACATGTAAACTAATTTCCAATGAGGCTAATCATTAGGAGTTTAAGCATTTAAAGAAACTGAAAACAGAGAGTTTTCACAAGGAGAAGCAAATGAATAAAGACCTGTATGTCTTTGTCAACCATTCAATGTTTGGAGTGAACAGAAGCATGTGGAAATTTTTCTTCCAGAGATCTGCAAACAGAATTAAACAGAATTATGACCTACTGTTTATTTAAAGAACATGCCTGCCTGGTGATGTGTGGTATTGTACTACAACAGATGAAGAGCAGAATCCACATGGGGAAGTACTAATAAAGACTTCTCTTTATTAATGCTTGCTCCTTAATTATTTATTCGCAAAATATTTTACAAGAAACTCTTGATCTGAGTTAACATTTGACTAAACTATCAACTAAATATGAAAAGAAGTAATACAGGGAAAATATGTCTGCAAAATGAACAAATAAGAATAAACTGAAGCCAATAAAGAACTGAAACCAATGCAGTGATGTCACATTTCACTGTGAATATGAATGTTTAAGAAGTAAGATTTGGTTTGAGGAATTGGTTATGGATATTGACTCTCAATTTGGCCGACAGATGATGCCACATTTGGTGGCTGGAGCATTAATTAGCATCAACTAATGCTAATTAATTAATACTAGTTAATAATTAGCATAAATTAATTAGTCATAGACCATAGCGCTGATGGTCTAGGGCAGTCGCAGTGTGAATAAACACTATCTACATACCTATCTAAGTATTTACATTTTCTGTCAAAAACAAAAATTTGTCAGAGGCCTAAGAACTTTGTGCTTAACTGCATGTACTCTATAATGAAAGCAAAAAAAGATGTGTTTTTTTAGCTGTCTTCTCAAATCCCAGTCATGGCAGATAGATCCTCACACTAAATTGTGTCCTTCCACTCTTACCCCATGCTTGTTCAGGTGGAGGTATTGCTGAAAAGTCAGACACTAACTTGATAGAAACATCTTTTTGATGCAGCTGGATACCCAAGCAATATAATTAGGATAAGTTATGATGTGTATATGTAGTTTAATTTTAATTTGTCTGTATAAATGGATTGATTTATCTATTTCTGCTCATAAATTCAAGTACCCTGACATTACATCTGTTCTAAATCAGTGCCATATAAACAAACTGGTGTTTAATTAGTAGAATTATGAATTTAAAACATAGTTATTATTGTTCTTACAACCATATTCAAAACAACATGCCTCTTTCCTATAACTACACATACAAATCTAACATTCCACATAATTATTTCAGTAAAAATCTGCTGAGAAATCACAGCCTGGACAAACTGGTGAAGAGCATTGAGCCAACATTTTTTACAGGCTTGGTCCCTCATACTGCAGCTATGATGAGTCTAGGGAAGGCTTGGATCGTGGAAGAACATACTGATTTATTTTAGATGCCAAAAGATTTAATCTGTAAAAATACAGCCATGAACCAAAGTGTAATTTGTAAATTCTGGCCACCCACACCACCTCCTGGAGTCAACAGTGCAGGTCAAAGCTGCAGAGGCATCTGCTCTCTTCAATCTTTCGGATGTGTGCCATAACATTTCTATTTCCAAATTTCTTTGACACAGTGGATCTCAAAGGTGTACGCAAAACTCTGGTTATTATCCCAGAGTTTTTGTGTTGGAAAATAGCTGATCATAGTTCGTTCTCCCAAAATGTCATGTGTCATTTAGCCTGCACAGTTTAACCGAAGAACAAAAGATGTAATAATATGGTTTGAAAAGTGTGCACACTCTCTATGTGATTCAGCTTCTGCATAGTGTGCAGACAGGCAGACAGGAATCCTCCATGACACTAATGATTTAGTGAATTATAAACTTAGACAACAAACAAGGAGCAGGCAAAAGAGGAACACAAAAGAATCTGAAAGAACCAGGAAAGAATCTTAAGTGGAGACAAAGAAACACATTGGACTTTAGGTCATTGAGTGACATTAGAACAAGGGGAGGGAATGCAGAGCAGCTG
The DNA here is from genome assembly GCA_903067075.1 of Micropoecilia bifurca. NCBI lineage: Eukaryota > Metazoa > Chordata > Actinopteri > Cyprinodontiformes > Poeciliidae > Micropoecilia > Micropoecilia bifurca. The sequence goes on along the minus strand of CAEGAF010135736.1, from coordinate 1,668 downwards.
GGTGATAAATTAAACTCAGGAATTGAGGAAAAGTTACTAATTAACACAGGAATGAACTCAGAGGAATGTAAGAGGAGGCAGAACGATCTAACGAAACCAAATACTGAAATTAAATAGTAAAATAACAAAGCCATATGGTAGAAAAGAAAAGGAATAAAAAGGAGCAAATGATTTCAGAATACAGAGTAAACACATTTTTAGAAGATTGGTAGTGACAAAAATCCCTGCCCAATTAAACCAAATACTACAACCAAAGCAGAAGCATTACGTCTTATTTCCATTGACTGTATTGGAAATCGGGCTGCACAGTGGAGCAGTTGGTAGAGCTGTTGCCTTTCAGCAAGAAGGTTCTGGGTTTGATTCCCGGCCCTGGTCTTTCTGCATGTTCTCCCTGTGCATGGTGGGTTTTCTCCAAGTTCTCCAGTTTCCTCCCACAGTCCAAAAACGTGACTGTCAGGTTAATTGGCCTCTCCAAATCGTCCCTAGGTATGAGTATGTGTGTGTGTGCATGGTTGTGTGTCTCTGTGTTGCCCTGTGACATACTGGCGACCTGTCCAGGGTGACCCCTGACCCCGCCTCTCGCCCAGAACGTTAGCTGAAGAGGCACCAGCAACCCTCCTGACCCCACTAAGGGACAAGGGTGTACAGAAAATGGATGGATGTATTGGAAATCCTTCATCAGCTATATTTGCTTTACTTTACTTTACAAAGAGTCTCAAAATTGATGGCACTGTGATGAAATATCTTGACAATAACATCTCAGATCTCCTAAAATCTCTGTCATGTTCAAACTCTAATATTCACACTTTTGCAACCAGGTTATTGTACCATTCTGTCTTCTAAACTTCTCATGGTAGGTTTGGTTGTGTTATTTCAAAATAACAATAGAATATTGTTGAAATTATTAACAATATTATATTGTACTATTTTTCAACATAGGTCTCAGTAAAAGCCGTGCTCCTCAAAACCTTAATGGATTTAATAAAGACACCCTCTTTTAATTCTTATAGCTATTACGGGTTTTCTCTTTCATTAACGTTAGAGAAAAAGTGGAGAGTATTTTCTTTGTTTCTTTTTTGTTTTTGTAGGTAAGTGTACTACATTTGCATGGCTTATGCCTCTTGTAAATAGAGGACTGAATTAGAGCTGTAGGTTGAACAGATCATGTAAGATGGATGGTTCTTCATTAATGGACACACTCCTTGAGGCATTAATCAAGGTTCCTTAATCCAATCATGCAGTGTGTGAGGCTGCAACACAGAAAAATCATGCTTCATATCAAGGTTGCAAAACATATTAGTGTTAATTAACAATAAACAAAAGCAGTGCTAGCTATATAGATTGAAAAGCTATGTGTTTAATAAAGTATATTCACCTTCAGTTTATCTTCTATCCTGTAGACCAGTGGTTCCCAAACTTTTTTTCCCGTGCCCCCCCAGTGGTTTCCAAACATTTTCTGCCCCCCCCCCCCTGTCCCTGCCCCTGGGGGGGGGGAGTCGCAACTTTTTTGGGAGCAAAATTAATGTGTAGCTGAACATAGACAACAACATCGGTAGAGTACAGGCTACTTGTTAAGCTTAAGGTGCTGTATTGTTATTAGCTAGTCATCTTTTAGCTACATTACCTGCATCCAACAGCTTCACTCAACTCAGTCTGATAGTTTTGAGG